>SKCR01016359.1:0-160301 GCA_019454045.1 Zanthoxylum bungeanum | reverse complement strand
CTATAAAAAGAGGTTCACGTTCAAAAGGAAGGAACTTGGTGAATTTTGACATTAAAATTTGGAGACTAAGGTACCTTTAGATATGATTTTGAGGAACTGATAAATACTTTTGGGGAACCAAAACAGCCCAAAAAAACCTTCGACCGTTGCCTTCTTCTAGATCTTCAAGTGTAAGCCACAATCACAGTACTCCAACACAAGACCGAACTACTCATTTGACTTATAAAAGTATTCTGAGAGCCATGTACCGTTTGAGGTACAACTTGATGACACTTAATATTTGAATTTTGCATCATATATTCAGTATTTTGAGTGACGTCGTATATTCGACCATATATGTATTCAACGCACAGTAAGTCTGGCCACTTACCTAGCTATACCAAATAATCTATTTAATGTGGTATATATGATGGAAATAGGGTCTGGGTCCGGAAATGATTTTCACTTCCCGAGTATACCAGGTGCGGGTCCGGGTATACCCGATTCGGATCCGGGACCCTTATAAAAATAAAATTTAAATTTATCAATTAACATCATGAAAAATATTAAATTATCACAATTTGAAATTCCCGAAAACATACAAATACTGAAATTCACTGAAATATAATTAAAATTAATCGGATTTATGTAAAAATTATCAAGTAACTTCATAAAATATCCTAAATTTTATTTATTTATTTTTTTAAAAATTAATCTGATCCATGTATCTGGATTCAGAATTATGTGAACCCTGGCTCCAGATCCGGATCAATACGGGTCTTTAAAATCAAGACTCGGGTCCGTAAAAATATATCGCGGACCCGGGTCTTCTGGACCCGGGTAGAATTGCCATCTCTAGATGAAAATCCAGACATAAATTTCATAGTTGATTCCGAATGGATGGTGATATGGTCTGCACTCGAGATACCATTCTACGTACCACACGAACATAGACGTGCAGGACTTCAAGTTTTATGTTTTGTTTCTTTTATACTTAAATATATATTATTTATCATTATTTGTTATTATTATGTTAATCGTTTTCTTCGGTAATATGGTGATTAATGTGTGAGAATACGACCATGCGTCCTTATATTTTCTGGATTACGCATCAAGTCGGCCGGGCATCTTGTATATTTGGTCGGACATGAAGATTTACATCATGCCGAATTTGAATTCATCCAACCGAATTTAATTTATCTTTGTGCACTGTAATTAATGAATGTGTAATGATTATTATATTCAATATAAATTATTGTGCATGATTTCTTTGCATAATAAGATATGGGAATTTTTTTTGCATTTTGGTATTATACTGCCAACAGTAAGAGACCATTTCGAACCCAAATAAAGTTAAAAGCCGGGCATTACGAGAGGTGTAGTGCGGTCTTAAATCATTCTCAGTGTCTCATACTGGGTGAGGACTTCTTTATTCTCTGGTTAGTTCCCCGTGGGACTATCCGTACTTTCTACGAGCTACGAGCTCAAGTGTGTTGTGGTCGCCGACGTCATAGATATAGCGGGAAATCATGATGTGCTCATATAGACACCCATACATATTTATAAATAGACCCCATTGGTTTCTCATTTGGTATTCAATTTTCATTTCACTTATGTCATTTATCCTTGTGCATATAGTCATATTAGAGAGTCCATAATAAAATAGAGTTTCCACCATTTTCAAGTTTGAAGATCTTGGTTGAAGGAATGCCATTTTTATCAAAAAGCAACCAAATATCATGGGAGAATGTTAGCCAAAAGATTCGTAAGTGCATCGAGGTGAGGATAATAAGTTTTTAAGGATAAAGATATTTTGACTTGATTTGGAGTTTTCATTTTCTACTCACAAGTTATAAGTTTTTATATGTTTTTGAGTTTATGTTTAATTTTGTTGATTGCATGTTTGTTATTTAATAATTTATTTGAATAATGCATGATAAAAGTGATAAATAACACATGTCATTAACACCCATCTCATTGTCATCCTTACTTTTGATGCTTGTTGTATGACCTCGACTGAACAACAATTAATGTTACACATGTATTATATCATTCGATATAAAATAACTTAATTGTTCACCAACTAAACACTAACGTTATTTAACAATTGATATCATGACTTACATTTGTGGCTTGTCTCTTCAATACATTATAAGCACTACTTAACAAGCTATGATGATATTGGTGTTGCAATTATTCAAGTTCAAATGACAATAGAGCGTAAGAGTTGATATTTAGTGCTGAAAATTTTCATTTATAGTCTAAACGCACAAAAATTATATTCCATAAACATATGTTGCGTTATGATTTCTCTCATTAAATTGTAAAAAAACAAATGTTATATGCATAGGACACATCTATGGTACCCAATGGTATCAAATATCCCCCGGGTTCAAACATGCAACTTTAATTATTGAACATGCAACTTAAATCATTAATATGTAAACTCTAGCAATAAAAATGAAACTTTTGAAAACATGAAACTAGTTTCATGTTTATTGGTAGAGTTTGTATGTTTAATGGTTTAATTTGCATGTTCAATGTTCAAAATAACATGTTTGTACCCCAAGGGTATTTGATACCTTTGGATACCATAGTAGTGACCATATGTATAACTATCCAAATTTCAATCAGATGGGACTTATCCAAACAAGAATATTTTTACGGTCAAACGAGTCACGACAAAACTCATAAAGGGCATGATATGATTAGGTTCGGTTTTGGCTTGAAAATCCCAACCCTAAGAACAATACTAAGTGTTTGTTTAATATGACTTTTAGTATAGGTAAAAAAGTTTTTTTAATCCTAAAAATTCTATTCCAAATTTTTGATGGTGCCTGATTGTATTTTAAGTAGAGCATGGGAATTAAAAAAGTCATTATGTCTCTACTAGCAAGAGCTTAAAATTTGAGCATTTGGGAGTAGAACTTATAAAACTTTTTAAAATGTTAAATTAGCTATAATAGCTTTATTTAATTTAACAATATTATTTCATTTATTTCATAACTTAAAAAATCTTGTCCAATAAAGTAATTTTATAATTTTTAATAAATGCTCTCACTCACAACTAATACACTTAAAAATTTATATTAAAAGTTTTACTAGTAAAAGCTCTACTTCAATATGTTGGGGTTTTATAAGGAATTACAGGGTTAGCGCAACGGAACGCGGAAAACAGATTTTTCCGATTTCAATTTTTTTTTGGAACAATTAATAAACTTATTTATTTACTTAACCAATATTTAATATCTGAAATTTTAACCCAAGAAATCAAATTTCTATTAACTGCCGAATTGCCCCAATATTTTACAATTTGATCATTTTGGTCCTAAATTATCAAATACATATTTAATTGATTCCAAATCAATCCCAAAATGATTTATACATGTCTAATACATGAAAATACAATTTGCAACAACAAAATCCCCAATTTTTTACAAATTCGAGAGCACCCCTGAAATTCCATAATTACGATTTGGCCCCAAATATTCAAAACATGTCAAGATCAAATCCAATCAATCCCAAATTTAATATACATCAAATTACATCATATATATGAAAAAAATTACATCATATATATGAAAATCCTCAAAATTGGATTAGGTTCAGAACCATAATTTCACACAAATTACATCAATTGTATAATTTACACTAAATTGATAAAATTCAACACTTTAATCAATCCAATACCACACACCACAAGTCTCACCATCATAAAACAACTCAAGAACAATTATAGGTTAATATGAATGGTTAAGCAACTCTAGAATGCCAACTTTGATTACTAATTAATCTTATAAGCTTAATTACTCGTAAAAAGCTTAAAAATAACATACATGTTTAAACACATCCAACAAGCTTCAAACACATTTAATTATAAATACAAAGAGTAGAGACATCAACTTAGCAACACTGAAGTTAAGATTAATAGAAACATTTTCTATGTAGAAGAAAGTATAAAAAAAACTTACAAAATTTCCAAGTTTTGGTTATGTTTTCTTTATTTCTTCTACCTTTTTCTCTCAACTCACTTTGTAAAATATTTGTGAAACTTGTCTAAGTGTTGAAAATGAAAAACAAAATAATTTTGTTAATTAATTTCCCATGGCCGAATTACATAACAAAAAAATAAATAACAATTATTTCTATTTTGTTAAATTTCAATTGGAACACAATTTACTTTAATAAAGTTAACATTTATCTTCCATAAAGTAAATACACAAATGGACCAATTGAATTAAGCCATTAAAAAGTGAAAATCATTACTAAAGATATTTATTTTGTTAATTAGTTTAATTATTTAACAATTAAATATTTAAATATTTAAATATAAATATCTTAAATATAATATATATTATATTTACATTAAATATCTCAAATACATATATTAATGATATACGTCAAATATTACAATTTGATATTTAATTAATGTGTATTTAATAATATCAAATATTAAATACAAATACATATTAATTCGGAAATGACGATTAGGTCCTGATTGCATGTATTTTTCGCTTAACCGTTAAACGAGTTATAAATAATCAGTATTATTCATAACAGTTGCCCTAGTGCTCTACGAGTATATTTCATTAGTGAGACTCTCTAGATTCAGGCATATTCGTCACGAAATCAATTTTCGTGTCCATAATTCACCCACCCGTAAATTATGACGAACACAGATAAACTCTCTGAACCATACAGGTCGAGGTCACTGCATATGTATAATCCCTCCGTCACAGGTATCCGGATTATTCCAGAGATATAGATACAAACGTCATATCTCTATAGATATAATCACGTCGACGTTTCTATTAGCAATCCCTTAATAACACTTAGAATTGATTTCTACAGTGTACCAAAGGCCCATGGATTTAACAGATTGCTAATTCTATATTGAATACCTATGTTCTGTACACAGAGTTGACGGATCCTTTCTTGATACACATAAGATATCCTGAGCATCAGTCCATACCCAACGAGCAGGCTGATCTAAATAGATCGGTGACGTGACTGTCATCTAAGTGTGGAAGATAACTCATATATCCACAATTGTATCTCAAGTCAAGGAATCACAATGCTTACTCAACCCGAGAAGATTCTTATTGATGTTCGTGTACCATCCATTAAGAATCTTCGGTGAGTCGTTCAATATTTATCCGATATAAACACCTACCACGTATACGAGTCTCCAAAACTCATGGTTCACTAAGAAACCATCGAAATCTAAGATTCCAATATACGACATTTACCAGTCTCAACGGGTTTACTTTACTGACGAAGTAGTGTAAACCTTGACCGATAACTGTCTAAGAATGACAACGTCATGATACAACTCAATTTCAGTTGCGACGCTTTTGCAACAATATCATAACTAATCATTCTAAGGTCTATTAAGTCTTTACTGTTAGTGTCCAAGACATGCCACAAGATCACTAAGGATGATTAAAGTGCGAATAATCAAAGAGAGTTGCGGAAAAACTTACTTTGATCATATGGGTTTCAAGACTTTTTATGAATTTCCATGGATGTAGGTGGAAGCTCCAAGCTTTCTTTGAGTGTTCCAACACTTGGGTGAGTTTCCATATCACCTTGATTCACTCATTTAAGTGCTAGCTTGAACAAAATTGGAAGAAAAAATTTCCTCCCATGGTGAGAGAGACTCACGGCATTGTGAGAGAGAGAAGAGGGAATAGTGTTTTTGGAATTTTGATTTCTAAAATCAATTACAAAAAACAAATACAAAAGTTGCATTTATATTTTCCAAAAAGCAAAGTGTGTTGGACAAGAAAGCTTTAAAAGCTCTCAACTACTTTCATCACTCAAGTGACTTGTTGATGTAAGTTGGTGGGCCCCACTTTAAATTCCAAATTTAAGTCGGACAATCCAACACGCAACTTCGCTCGGGCCCGGGTTCGTTTAATTCCGAATTAAACAAATTTTCCGTTGCGACTTAATTAAATCCAATTTAATTAAATAATAATGCCTAGCAAAATTATTACGGAAGTCGCTCGCGAATAATTCCAAATTAATTCGTTCACAAGAATTAAAATCCAATTTTAATTCCGCATTGAAATCTAATTTCAATTAATATATCTAATATATTATTTTAGCTCAATTAAATAAATTAAATAGTAAAATCTAATTTAACTATTAATTTTCTTTACCGATTAATTCTAAATTAATCGCGTTCTCTCTTCTTGACGAATTTATTCCCAGATAAATTCTCGACGTAATTAATCCCAGATTAATTCTTTCTCATTTAATTAATCCCAGATTAATTATCGTCGTAATTAATCTCAAATTAATTTTCTCTCTCATAATTAATCCCAGATTAATTTTCTGTTCGAGTCAAATCTCAACGGTGAATCTTCGGGAAGCGACCCAATAGATCTCTGGATATGTTGGCAGTAAATACAGTTATCGGACTATCCGAATACCTGCGTACCCAGTACCACGTCCTTACCGATTTACAAGATATGGTTGGCTTCTAGCAAAGCACCGTGCCTACCCAATTCTCCAGAAATATTCTGTAAACGAATATGTAATCTTTGTCAGACGTAGTATTGTGTATTACGATCCAGTATCAGATGTCACATGCAAGGCCTGGGGCTGGAATTTTGTCTGCCCCGTACGAAGCATATATCGGATCACAAGCAACTAGTCTCTTTAATCAAATAATCATGACATTGTCATATTATCCCGATAGCTGCAGCATGTAAGAGAGTACCAATTCTATATCCCTGTGTGATCATCATCTTCATACGACTGAAGTGATACTTCCATCTTGACATCACATCCAATACACTACGATTCTCAGTATACCCAGAAGAGGCGTACAAAGAACCTGTTAAAATCCTGGACGACCAAAACCAAAGTATACTGATTGTCGCAAGTACTAGCGATGCAAGTCTCAGGTTAAGACCAAATACACCTACCCTGATACGGATTCCCATAGACACATAGTCACACTACCAATGAGATTCTGAGGGGTCTATCCAGAGCGAAGCTGTTTCCGTACCATCGGTAAACACAACCTCCTATTACACTTGCATAAGTATCCAATACTTAAACATATGAGAACTATGAGTTATGCTGCTTCCATAACACGCACAAGGGTAATACTAGCCTATTCCGCATTATCGATGTCCAGTCTCGATAATACTACGACTAGGGATATTTAATGATTAAACCTTAGTGGATTAATATTGTCTCATATCTTATTAATTCGGTACTAATCATATGGACTTCTATCATTTATATATCTCGGTAATCCAATTACAAATGATAAAAGAGCATTTTCCTTTGTCACACAGTTAATTTGTACAACAACACATGTTTTGTACAAATAGTGATGCTATGGGTCATAATTGTCCAACATTTACCATATTAAACAAGAGGTTATATAAAAGAAACTGTTCATTTTATTCATAATAAAATGTTACATTAGTATTTACAAAGAAATACATAATAATATTGGTGCTCAAAGCACCAACCATAATAAAATCTCCCACTTGCTCTAGTGCCAATATCGATTGTAACTAATACCCATCGACTCCACATGTTTATCAAATAAATTCGGAGGAATGGCCTTGGTAAGCGGGTCTGCTACATTATCTTCACTTTGTACCTTGCACACGATAATGTCCCCTCGCGACACAATCTCTAGAATGATGTGGTACTTTCGTTCCACATGCTTCGACTTCTTATGCGCCATTGGTTCTTTTGCTTGCGCATGGCTCCAGTATTATCACAGTTTAACGGAATCAGATTCTTGATAATTTTGTGACAAAATTCATAACTCATACAGCTTCAGAAGCTGCAATATATTCCGCCTCTGTGGTTGAATCAGCTGTTGACCCCTGTTTGGAACTCTTCCAACAAACTGCACTTCCGTTAAAGGTAAACAAGAATCCTGATGTAGACTTTCTATCATCAGGATCTGATTGGAAATCGAAATCCGTATACCCATTAAGTTGCAGTTCGTTTCCTTCATAGATAATAAACTTATCCTTAGTACCTTTGAGATACTTGAGTATATTTAATGGCCATCCAATGGTCATTTCCTGGATTGGACTGATATCTGCTGGTCACACTAACTGTGAAGCTGATATCAGGCCTAGTACATAACATGTCATACATGATGTTGCACAAACACGAAGCATAAGGTTGATTAGATATTCTAATCTTCTCATCTTCTGTTTACGGACACATTTTCTTTGAAAGATGTAAGCCATGTCTGAACAGTATGTTTGCTATCTTACAGTTACCAAAATTATACCGTTCTAAGATATTATCTACGTACGTTGATTGAGATAACCCAATAAACTTCATTTATATATCTCTATAGATTTTTATGCCTAAGACATAAGAAGTTTCACCGAGGTCTTTCATGGAGAAATTCTTACAGAGGTAAGCTTTGACGCCTTGCATCATCCCAATATCATTCCCAATGATAAGGACGTCGTCAACATAGAGAATTAAAATACCACCATACTCCAACTGGTCTTCTTATACACACTGGATTCTTCCGAATTCTTGAGAAAACCGGACAATTTGATTATCTCGTCGAATCAAAGATTCCAACTTTGTGAAGCCTGTTTAAGTCCATAAATGGACTTCTTTAGCTTGCATACCATGACCGATTTCTCGCTGGATGTAAAACCCTCTGGCGGTTCCATATAGATTTCTTTATCAAGAAACCCATTTAGAAAAGTCGTTTTGACATCGATTTGACAAATCTCATAATCATGATAAGCGATAATTGACAACAAAATTCTGATGGACTTTAGCATTGCAACTGGCGAAAAAGTTTCATCGTAGTCGACACCAGGTCGCTGCGAGTAACCTTTAGCTACCAGTCGGGCCTTAAAGGTTTCAACCTTTCCATCGGCCCCACGCTTCCTCTTGTAAATCCATTTACAACCGATAGGAGCAATTCCTTCGGGAAGCAGAACCAAGTTCCAAACTTGATTCTCATATATTGAGTCCATCTTGGATTTCATGGCGTATTGCCACTTCACAGAGTCGATGTCCAACATCAATTCTCTATAGGTAAAAGAGTCAGTCTCTTCAACTAAAAGAACATCCAGACTCTTTTTTTGTATCAAATACAAGCATTCAAGAGGTCTAGATACCCTTTGTGACCTACGAAGTATGTGTGTGTTGAAGGCTCTTTATTTTTTTGAACTACAGGTTCCTCCGTTGGTTCATTGGTTTCAGGTCTTACCTCATCAAGTTCAACCTGTCTATGATCACCACATTCAGACAAAAATTCTATTTCTAGAAATTTTACGAAGCGAGCTACGAACACATTTCGATGCTCGGTATCATAGAATAAATATCCTTTCATATTTGAAGGATATCCAACAAACCTAAATTTCTCTGCCCTCGAGGCAAAAGCTTATTTTGCTGAGCCATCCTGACGTATGCAAGACACCCCCAAATCTTAACATAACTAAGATTCGGTTTCCTACCGGTCCATATCTCATACGGAGTCGTAGGAATAACTTTAGAATGAATCTTATTCAAAATATGTGCGACAGTTAAAAGAGCATAACCTCATAAGTAATATGGCAAATCTGTATAACTCAACATCGATCAAACCATATCTAATAAAGTCTGATTTCTCATTTCTGATACTTCATTGTGTTGCGGAGTGCCTGGAGGAGTATATTGAGCGAGAATTCCATTCTCCATTAAATAATCAGTGAACTCTCCACTCATATATTCACCACCTCGATCAGATCGAAGGCATTTAATATATTGACCAGTCTGTTTTTCAACTTCATTACGAAATTCTTTGAACTTTTCAAAGGTTTCCGATTTATGTTTCATCAGATAACATAATCATACCGTGACAAATCATCGGTAAAGGTGATGGAGTATGAAAAACCACTGTGTAGTCTGACACATGAGACCACATACATCAGAAGCCAATAAGTCAATGGCTTGGTGTCCAACACCCAAAAATGAGGCTTTGGTCATTTTACCCCGAATACAAGATTCGCAATTTGGATAAGGTTCAATGGTGAGATAATGTATCAAACCATTCTTAACCAATTGAGTCAGGTGTTTCACGCTTAGTTGACCTAACCGCATATGCCAAAGTTCAGTATTATTTATATCAGATTGTTTACGTTTATTAATTCCAGTATTAAAGATATATTGTGAGGTACGCAATATGTAATGACCATGCTCGTTTGGACAACAAAGGATCTGAATATTATTACTATTATATAAATACAAAGAACAATTCTTAATATTTACATCATATCCTTTAGTATCTAATACAAAAAAAGACATAATATTCGCCACACATCCTGACACAAAATAGCAGTCATTTAACAAAAGTCTCCCACTCGGTAAGGGAATCTCGCATATGCCCACTGCAACCACATCCAGAGAGTCGACACTCCCGAATCGCAACTGCATCTCCATAGATTTCAGCTGTCTACTTCCCGTCAGCACCTGCAACGTATTGCAAATGTGAATAGGATAAGTAAAATCTAAAATCCAATTACATGTCATAGCTTTACAAGCCAATGAGATATCAATAATAGGAAAAATAAAAGTACCTGATGTCGATGCTATTTCCTTTCTTAATTTTGCAAGATAGTTCGGACAGTTTCTTTTCCAGTGCCCGACTTTCTGGTAGTGGTGGCACTTATATTCAGAAGCTTTATTGGGCTTCGCTACCTTAGCCTGTGGAGGAACATTGAAACCTTTCTTCTTCATTCCGTTTGTCTTCTTCCCCTTCGAGTTGGATTGGGAAGAAGCGGAAAGTGAAGTGGGTTTCGGAAGGCGAGTCGAAACTTGATGAGTGGTAAATGTATCACTATTTTCCACTCATTTGACCTAATATTTTGTATAGTTTCTTGAGTTTTGTGAAATTTTTGATGTGTTTTATGTTATTTTATAGATAAATAAAGTTTCAGGACTCTCTGGAAGCAATTTGGGGCCAAAACAGTGAAAAATGGATAAAAGGCAAAATAGTAATTTCGCGCGTCGCGACACGCAATCACTCTGTGTCGCAATCGCTAACATACGCCGCATCATGCTAAAATGCACCATGCCACATGTCACAATCAGAGAAGTTTAATATCATACTCTCTTGCTAACGTGGACCTGCCACGTGTCAACATCTCATCAATTCTACTAGCGTGCGCTGTGCCACGTGTCACTATCACATGCTGCCGACACTCATCATTGAAGACACCTCATTGCTGACGTCCGCATCGCGACACAAGAAGAAATTTCCGCATCGCAAGACGAAGCCAATAATTCGGAGCCTGCCATGTGTCATCCGATACGCATTGGGTAGCGCGTCGCGACGCGCCCTACCTAGTCATGCCTATAAATTCAACTAAAAATTTCCATTTCAGATGTACCTTCCTCTCTGTAAATTCTTGAGAATACTAAAGAGTTTGTATCTAGTTTATTTAAATTTCAGTTCTGTAATTAATTTTAATTACTTTTTGTAATAGTAATTTACTTTCTTTACTTTTTCAGTTTTACTATTCAGCAATGATGAGGTAACTCTTTTCTGCTGGGGTGAAAGGTAAAGCTTTTATTACTGCTATTTAGATTAATCTCCCTTAAATATAATATATAAACTAGTTAAAACCTGACTTAAAAAGGATATCGCTATATTGACTTGGTAATTAATTATAAATTAGTTTTAACGTGACTAAGTAAAGATACCCCTATATTGGTCGGTTGGTAATTAATCATTAGTTTAACTTAACCAGGTTATCGCCTATATGGCTGGTTGGGAATATCACACAAGTTAATATATTATATTAAGGGAGATATCTAAAATAATAGTAATAAAAATGGATCTTTTAACCCCATCATTTTTTTTTATTGTACTTTTACTTTCAGTATTTACGTTTCAAGCATTTACTTTATGTCTTTTAAAATAAGATTTCATTAGCCTTAGATATGTGTCGTAACTAGGTAACTTATCAGGGATTGTGATGAATTCCAATATCACCGGTTATAAAGGGTTATTTTATAGTTTGGATAATTTAAAGGTTTATTTATTAAGTCTTAAGCTTAATGCGTCTTGTTAACTGGCCACTAATAAGATTGATCTGGTAAACTTAAATAAACTTGACAAATGAATTTTAGGTTTCAATATTAGACTTAATAGCCCACGATCTTCCTTGAGGATAGATAACCCTTTAATAGATTTCCTTACAGGATAGACATATACTTGTTGGGCGGGGGTAACCACGATTTGAACTTAATCTTAATGAATTCAGATAACTTGGTTGATATAGACATATGATTAATTGGGTTACACTAGGTATTTGCATCCGACCATCGACATAGGCTTTTGCAGAATTTCGTGTTCCAGGTTAGTAAATCAATATATTACACAAACATAAGATAACCATTTCATCTTTAAAAAGATATTGGAAAGATTCACAACCCTAGATAGTTTCTTAAAATTTGAATTTTCCTCAACATATTTTCGCGCCATTTTATTTACTAGTTTTTAAGTTTAAGTTGCCATCCAATCAAACAATCAATCCGTTAGATACTTGTAATCATTTGACTTCATAAATTAATAGCTTAGGTATTAAGTCATCGTGGGGTCGATACTTTATATACTAATTGAACGATACGTGCGGTTGCGTTATACGCGTGTGATTGCACCGGTCAGAACTCCATTCCTTAAATCTTCCTCTGTTGTGAGAAGCATCCTATGCAACTCATGGTAAGAGCAATGAATCTCATTCATGTTGAAGTACATGACGAACTGGCGATATGACGCCGTGAGCAAACCGAGTATGACACTACGTCCTAGAGTTTCATTAAGAGGGAGATCCTGACACCTCAATTGCTCGATCAAATCGATCAAATGAAGCACATGCGGGCTCACAGCCTGCCCCTCATCAAGTTTAGAATGGAACAGTTCCATTGAAACTCTATGAACCACGACCTGTTCCTGGTTCATGAACGATTCACGAAGTTGTGTCATCATGTTATATACATCGTGCATCTCAAAGTAAGTCTTCTTAAGCTCAGAAGAAAGAGAATGAATGATTTAACCCTTAAATCACCATCCTTCCATCTCTGGAAAGTCTCATGTTCTTCAGAATATGCATATGGAGATATAACAAGTGGTAATGGACCTTCCAAAATGTATCCCAGCTTTTCGAAATTGGGGACAGTCCTCAAATCCATATCCCAATCCGAAAAGTTTTCAGCGCCTTTCAGCTTATTCGTATCAAGCATACGAGCAAAAAGATTGGTCGGAGGTGCCGTCATCGCAAATCTATCAAATAGACAGCGAATCAACGGTTAGCAGAAAAATAGATAAAACAATTTCATATTATATTATAAAGCATTAACTAGATCATTGATTTTAGTCTAAAAATGCCCCTCCCATTATTTCATGCAAAACTGTAATCCCAAAAAAATACAAAACATGCGATAATCAAATCATAACATAATAGTGAAAGGTGGACCCCATGAATATATTTCAGCTCACAGCTTTGTCACGTTCTCACCTACATATATTCATTAGGTAGACAACTCATTGTCAATCACTCAATACTGACTCTTGGATTTTCGGTCCTGGCCATTTCTCGTTGTGATAGTTTTGGCACGTGCACAAGGAGGCGTACCAAGTTTAGACTTGTCAATGATAAATTCAAGATACTTGCGAAACTCTGACAGCTTTGGCACGTTTAAGATTTCGCTTTAGCTTGAATTCACATAATATCAAATATATCCGGTACAGATAAATTTATACCGGCCATATCCTCACAACTTTGACACGTTCTCAGATATAGTCGCAGAAAATTTATCTATAAGCAGTATTGACAAGACAGACCAATTAATATGCATCAAATACATATTAAATTAAAAACCTTATTTTCAAATAAGGATTTTTCACAAAAGATGTTTTTACTTTATTTAATCTAATTAAATAAACACATGCATTTATAAAGTCAAGATTAAAGTAAATATTGAATTTTAAAGGCATAATCATATCGGGTGTCCAGAATCAGACTCGCTCTGATACCATTTTTGTTGGGGTTTTATACGGAATCAGAGGGCTAGCGCAGCAGAATGCCAAAAACATATATTTCCGATTTCAAAAAAATTTCTTGGAACAATTAAATAAAAATATTTATTTAATTAACCAATATTTAATATCTGAAATTTTAACCCAAGAAATCAAATTTCTATTAATTACTGAATTGCCCCAATATTTTATAATTTGATCATTTTGGTCCTAAATTGTCAAATACATATTTAATTGATTCCAAATCAATCCCAAAATGATTTATACATGTCTAATACATGAAAATACAATTTGCAACACAAATCCCTAATTTTTTCTACAAATGTTGAGAGCACCCCTGAAATTCCATTAATTATGATTTGGCCCTAAATATTCAAAACATGTCAAAATCAAATTCAATCAATCCAAAATTTAATATACATCAAATATAAATCAAATTACATCATATATATGAACAGACCCAAAATTGGATTAGGTTTAGAATCCTAATTTCATAAATTACACCAATTATATAATTGACACTAAATTGATAAAATTCAATACTTTAATCAATCCAATACCACCCAATCATGTCTCACCATCATGAAACAACTCAAGAAAAATTCTAGGTTAATTATGAATGGCTAAGCAACTCTAGAATGACAACTTTGATTACTAATTAATTTTATAAGCTTAATTACTCATAATAAGCTTATAAATAAACATACATCCTTAAACACATCCAACAAGCTTCAAACACATTTAATTACAAATATAAAGAGTAGAGACATCAACTTAGCAGCACAAATTGAAGCTAAGATTAATAGAAACATTTTATATGTAGAAAAAAGTATAAAAAAAACTTACAAAAATACAAGTTTTGGCTATGTTTTCTTTTTTTCTTCCACCTTTTTCTCTCAACTCACTTTGTAAAATATTTATGAAACTTTTCTAAGTGTTGAAAATAAAAAAATAATAATTTTGTTAATTAATTTCCCTTGGCCGAATTACATAACAAAATAATAAATAACAATTATTTCTATTTTGTTAAATTTCAATTGGAACATAATTTACTTTAATAAAGTTAACATTTATCTTCCATAAAGTAAATACACAAATGGGCCAATTGAATTAAGCCATTAAAAAGTGAAAATATTACTAAAGATATTATTTTGTTAATTAGTTTAATGATTTAAAAATTAAATAATTAAATATAAATATCTTAAATATATGTATTATATTTACATTAAATATCTCAAATACATATATTAATTATATACGTCAAATATCACAATTTGATATTTAATTCATGTGTATTTAATAATATCAAATATTGAATACAAATACATATTAATTCAGAAATGACGATTATGTCCCGATTGCATGTATTTTTCATTTAACCGTTAAACAAGTTATAAATAATCAGTATTATTCATAACAGTTGCCTTAGTGCTCTACAAGGGTATATTTCATTAGTGAGACTCTCTAGATTCAGACATATTTATCACGAAATCAAATTTTGTGTCCATAATTCACTCACCCGTAAATTATGACGAACACGGATAAACTCTCTGAATTATACAGGTCGAGGTCATTGCATACATATAATCCCTCCATCATAGATATTCAGATTATTCCAGAGATATAGATACAAATGTCAAAT
Source organism: Zanthoxylum bungeanum (assembly GCA_019454045.1). NCBI lineage: Eukaryota > Viridiplantae > Streptophyta > Magnoliopsida > Sapindales > Rutaceae > Zanthoxylum > Zanthoxylum bungeanum. The sequence goes on along the minus strand of SKCR01016359.1, from coordinate 144,642 downwards.
CTTTATAGATATAATCACGTCAACGTTTCTATTAGTAATCCCTTAATAACACTTAGAAGTGATTTCTACAGTGTGCCAATGGCCCACAGATTTAACAGATTGCTAATTCCATATTGAATACCTATGCTCCGTACACAGAGCTGACGAATTCTTCTTAATACATATAAGATATCCTGAGCATCAGTCCACACCCAACGAACATGCGGAGGTCTGATCTAAATAGATCGGTGATGTGACTGTCATCTAAGTGTGGAGGATAACTCATATATCTACAGTGGTATCTCAAGTCAAATAATCATTATACTCACCCAACCCGAGAAGATTCTTATTGAAGTTGATGTACCATCCATTAATAATACCCGGTGAGTCGTTCAGTGTTTATCCGCTATGAACACCTACATGTCTATTCGAGTCTGCAAGACTTATGGTTCACTGAGAAACCATCAGAATCCAAGATTCCAATATACGATATGTACCAGTCTCAACGGGTTTACTTTGCTGACCAAGTAGTGTAAACATTGACTGGGAACTGTCTAAGAATGATAACGTCATGATACAACTCAATGTCAGTTGCAACGCTTTTGCAACAGTATCATAACTAATCATTCTAAGGTCTGTTATATCTTTACCATATTAAAATAAAAGGTTATATAAAAAAAATTGTTTATTTTATTCATATAAAATGTTACATTAGTATTTATAAGGAAATACATAATAAAATTGGTGCTCAGAACACCAACCCTAACACAATAAGCTATATTAGAAAATTTATACCAAACGGACCCTAAATAAATTTAAAGATCATGACTCATTTGCTCAAAATTGGTGTCCGAACATGTTAAATCAAAAAAATATATTATTTTAAATTTAGCTTATTCTGTTCATATTCAAGCACCAAATTCATACAAAAGTACTTATTGATGGTTGATTTTTATCCGAAGAAATAATATGTTTCTCTAAATAATTTATTATCGAACAAGTAAATTTATTTGATTTTATGTTGTCTGACACTAGGCTTACATCCATAGGAGATAGGATAATAGTTCACTATATTCGGGGACAACAAATTATTTGTATTGATAAATGATATGTTTCTTGAGGAGGATTATATGAGAGAGTTCAAACCTCGAAATAAAGTGTTACTCGAGGAGTTACTCGACTAACGTGTCATCGTCAACAATAGTTGACAGAAGTATAGTACCTTCGATATTTGAGCATCAGATGCAAGTACATCAGAATGATCTACAACCTAGATGTAGTGGAAGGATTGAACAACAATCTGATCACTACATAGGTATTGGAGAGACACAAATTGTCATATCCAATGATGGTGTAGATGTTCCATTAACCTATCGTAGTGCAATTACTGATTCTGATAAAGAGGAATGGTTCAAAGCCATGAACCTCGAGATATAGTCGATGTAATCTATCTCAGTTTGGGAAATTATAGACCAACCTGATGGGGTAAAATCCATTGGTTGCAAGTGGATCTACAAGATAAAAGAGAAGCATATATGAAGGTATATACCTTCAAGACTAGACTAGTGGCCAATGGTTAAATCTATAAAAAAAATGAGTCGACCATGAGGAGACTCTCGCCAGTATCCATGCTCAAATCCATCCGCACTATTCTCTATAATACCACATATTATGACTATGAAATTTGGCAAATGGATGTCAACACTGTATTTTTGAATGACAATCTTGACAAGGGTATATATATGGTACAACCAGAGGGGTTCATAGTCTAAGGTCAAAAATAAAATGTTTACAAGTTGTAAATGTCCATTTATGAACTCAAGCATGTATCTCGGTCTTGGAACATAATCTTATGATTTTACCATGATTGTTTAATGAGAGCAAGGTCGTAAACGGAAAAAGATAAATGAGAAGAGATTAAGATGATTAAGATATGAATTACGGTTGATCTATGAATTATGGTGCCTAGCCTATTCTTTTATATGTATAGGTTCCTTAATTTTAATAAGATTTGTATTATGTAGTTAAAATATATTAGGATTCCTTTCCCAATTAGTTTAGTATTCATTCTTTTTGCAGGTTTCCTCTTTTAATTTGTCTTCTAAGAATTTGACTCTTTATATATATATATATATATATATAAATTGTTGCAACTTTTGAATGAAGTCTATATAGTTTTAATTGGATTATTTGCTTGGATATTTATTTTAAATGATGTTATGTTGTCGAAAAATATAAAATATATATTTTTATAATATAAAAGAATGTTGATATATTTTAATTAAGAATATTGATAAAAATTTAAATCTTCAACCTTAAGTATTTTTTAAGTTATCCTACTAGTATTTTTTTCCTAAAATATTAATTTTTTAATTAATAATAAAAAATTAATATAAAGTAATACAACAACATACATTATATAACATTAAATATAATACAATACACTATATCATCAATCACTTTGAGATACTCTAAATGCAATCAAATACTATTAAAAAAATTCAAAAAAATATTTGAAATTAAAAAAACTCTTTTACCCTTCTAATAAAAAACCATACTAAACGATAGATCCGGCTATCAGTCCGGTTTGTTTTCGGTTCCACACTTATGTAGAGCAGGAACCGAAAACGAACCGTTCGGTTTCGGTTCCCTTTGGTTTATTTTTAAATTTTTTTCAAATTTTAATAATGATTTTTTAAAAAAATATGAGATTTAAAATTATGAATTTGAATTTAGATTACATTAAATTACAAATAAAATTCTTATCTAAATAAAATTAAAAATAAAATTAATAAATTAAAGAGTTTGAACTTAAATTTTTAAAAACTTAAGTTGCATACGTATCCTTCAGGGGTGAGAGGAATCAAAGCTCATTAGTTCCATTACAATTTTAAGATAGTTCCCTATTACAATTTACCATTATTTATTGATCAATCATCATCAATCATCATTATTAGTGTCTGTTGATCATGCAGCTCTCGTTCTGCTTGCAGATGCATTGTAATTAAGAATATTGATAAAAATTTAAATCTTCAACTTAAGTATTTTTTAAGTTATCCTACTAGTATTTTTTTCCTAAAATATTAATTTTTTAATTAATAATAAAAAATTAATATAAAGTAATACAACAACATACATTATATAACATTAAATATAATACAATACACTATATCATCAATCACTTTGAGATACTCTAAATGCAATCAAATACTATTAAAAAAATTCAAAAAAATATTTGAAATTAAAAAAACTCTTTTACCTTTCTAATAAAAAACCATACTAAACGGTAGATCCGGCTATCAGTCCGGTTGTTTTCGGTTCCACACTTATGTAGAGCAGGAACCGAAAACGAACCGTTCGGTTTCGGTTCCCTGTGGTTTATTTTTAATTTTTTTTTTCAAATTTTCGGTTTCGGTTCCCTTTGGTTTATTTTTAAATTTTTTTCAAATTTTAATAATGATTTTTTAAAAAAATATGAGATTAAAAATTTTATTTAAAATTATGAATTTGAATTTAGATTACATTAAATTACAAATAAAATTCTTATCTAAATAAAATTAATAAATTAAAGAGTTTAAACTTAAATTTTTAAAAACTTAAATTTTTAAAAACTTAAGTTGCATATGTATCCTTCAGGGGTGAGAGGAATCAAGGCTAATGTAGTTCCATTACAATTTTAAGATAGTTCCATATTACAATTTACCATTATTTATTGATCAATCATCATCAATCATCATTATCAGTGCTTGTTGATCATTCAGCTATCGTTCTGCTTGCAGATGCATTGTAATTAAGAATATTGATAAAAATTTAAATCTTCAACCTTAAGTATTTTTTAAGTTATCCTACTAGTATTTTTTTCCTAAAATATTAATTTTTTAATTAATAATAAAAAATTAATATAAAGTAATACAACAACATACATTATATAACATTAAATATAATACAATACATTATATCATCAATCACTTTGAGATACTCTAAATGCAATCAAATACTATTAAAAAAATTCAAAAAAAATATTTGAAATTAAAAAAACTCTTTGACCTTTCTAATAAAAAACCATACTAAACGGTAGATCTGGCTATCAGTCCGGTTTGTTTTCGGTTCCACACTTATGTAGAGCAGGAACCGAAAACGAATCGTTCGGTTTTGGTTCCCTTTGGTTTATTTTTAAATTTTTTTCAAATTTTAATAATGATTTTTTTTTAAAAAAATATGAGATTAAAAATTTTATTTAAAATTATGAATTTGAATTTAGATTACATTAAATTACAAATAAAATTCTTATCTAAATAAAATTAAAAATAAAATTAATAAATTAAAGAGTTTGAACTTAAATTTTTAAAAACTTAAGTTGCATACGTATCCTTCAGGGGTGAGAGGAATCAAAGCTCATTAGTTCCATTACAATTTTAAGATAGTTCCCTATTACAATTTACCATTATTTATTGATCAATCATCATCAATCATCATTATTAGTGTCTGTTGATCATGCAGCTCTCGTTCTGCTTGCAGATGCATTGTAATTAAGAATATTGATAAAAATTTAAATCTTCAACCTTAAGTATTTTTTAAGTTATCCTACTAGTATTTTTTTCCTAAAATTAATTTTTTAATTAATAATAAAAAATTAATATAAAGTAATACAACAACATACATTATATAACATTAAATATAATACAATACACTATATCATCAATCACTTTGAGATACTCTAAATGCAATCAAATACTATTAAAAAAATTCAAAAAAATTATTTGAAATTAAAAAAACTCTTTTACCTTTCTAATAAAAAACCATACTAAACGGTAGATCCGGCTATCAGTCCGGTTGTTTTCGGTTCCACACTTATGTAGAGCAGGAACCGAAAACGAACCGTTCGGTTTCGGTTCCCTGTGGTTTATTTTTAATTTTTTTTTTCAAATTTTCGGTTTCGGTTCCCTTTGGTTTATTTTTAAATTTTTTTCAAATTTTAATAATGATTTTTTAAAAAAATATGAGATTAAAAATTTTATTAAAATTATGAATTTGAATTTAGATTACATTAAATTACAAATAAAATTCTTATCTAAATAAAATTAATAAATTAAAGAGTTTAAACTTAAATTTTTAAAAACTTAAATTTTTAAAAACTTAAATTTTTAAAAACTTAAGTTGCATATGTATCCTTCAGGGGTAAGAAGAATCAAAGCTTATTTAGTTCTATTACGATTTTAAGATAGTTCCATATTACAATTTACCATTATTTATTGATCAATCATCATCAATCATCATTATCAGTGCTTGTTGATCATTCAGCTATCGTTCTGCTTGCAGATGCATTGTAATTAAGAATATTGAAAAATTTAAATCTTCAACCTTAAGTATTTTTTAAGTTATCCTACTAGTATTTTTTTCCTAAAATATTAATTTTTTAATTAATAATAAAAAATTAATATAAAGTAATACAACAACATACATTATATAACATTAAATATAATACAATACATTATATCATCAATCACTTGAGATACTCTAAATGCAATCAAATACTATTAAAAAAATTCAAAAAAATATTTGAAATTAAAAAAACTCTTTGACCTTTCTAATAAAAAACCATACTAAACGGTAGATCTGGCTATCAGTCCGGTTTGTTTTCGGTTCCACACTTATGTAGAGCAGGAACCGAAAACGAATCGTTCGGTTTTGGTTCCCTTTGGTTTATTTTTAAATTTTTTTCAAATTTTAATAATGATTTTTTTTTAAAAAAATATGAGATTAAAAATTTTATTTAAAATTATGAATTTGAATTTAGATTACATTAAATTACAAATAAAATTCTTATCTAAATAAAATTAAAAATAAAATTAATAAGTTAAAGAGTTTGAACTTAAATTTTTAAAAACTTAAGTTGCATATGTATCCTTCAGGGGTAAGAAGAATCAAAGCTTATTTAGTTCTATTACGATTTTAAGATAGTTCCCTATTACAATTTACCATTATTTATTGATCAATCATCATCAATCATCATTATCAGTGTCTGTTGATCCTTCAGCTCTCGTTCTGCTTGCAGATGCATTGTCGAACAAGTCTTCAAAGTCATCAGAGGCATCTTCTTGTTACCTCAGATCAGCTCGGGTCCAATTATCCACACATGTTGTTGCTTCTAAAGTGTTTGGATGTAATAATATTATCTCGCTTGCAATATTTCGCCTCCCATGCTGAAGACTTGCTCAACTGCAATGATGGAAACATGTGTTGCCAACAACTCTTTAGCAATAATTGATAATACATTATATATATTTTGATATCGGTTCCACTATTCAAGGAATTGAAAATTTTTATTCACTAAACTTTCAGTATGAAACTTGAAATTGGTAGATAAATAATTATCTAATTCTGGATTGTTAGTAGTGTTATCCCCATATTTTTTTATTTCATTGTAGTAACCAACGATCACCTACGCTAAGTCTTAATTGTATTACAGGTTCATTACAACTAGATTGTCCTACTGATTGCAAGTTATATCTATTAACATAATCATTAAATAAATCGTTTAAAATATTTTTTATTTTAACTATTATTCTTGTAATATCAATTTCATTAGCTATTTCTAAATATTCATAGTAAGCATGTAAGATACTATTCAAACCTTTTATTTTATATTTAGGATCAAAAACCGTGACAATAAGATAAAATAGTGGAATGTCTCTAAAATAATACAATAATTTTTATTTCATAACGACAATAACTTCAAGCAAAACAATATCATTAGGATCAAAACTATCAACATGCTCAATAGAGTACCAACAATATTCAAACTTCAAACGAGAAATAAATATGTTGTAGGATAATAAACTCCGATAAAAATATTTGTAGCATTATTAAAAAAATTAAAATATCTAAAAATATTTCACAAATATCACATTGATTAGGAAAAAGTGTGATATGTTGAACATGTTAAAAAAAACTACATAATGCATCTTTATATTGGAAAGCTTGACATAAAAAGAAAATAAGTTGAATTCCAACGTGTTGTAACATCTCGTGAAAATTTTATCGCTTTAATACAATTTAATTTACAAAACTTGGCCAATTCTCTTATAACTCGAGAATATGACCAAATACAATCAAGTACAATCTTAATAGGATCAATGAAAGATGCTAATCAAGTCAGACCATCTTGAACATATAAATTAATGACATGACATGTGTAGCGAACATGAAAAAATCGACCTCCCGAATTCGGTTGGTATATTTCTGTTAAATCTTTAATTGATGCAGTATTTGCAGATACATTATCAAAACCAATTGTTAAAATTTTACCTAACAAACCATATTCATACAAAATTACTTTAATCATTTTATAAATATTTTATGCAGTATGTTGTTCATCAAAAACTCTAAATGTAATAAGTCGTTTTTGTATGTTTCATGATGCATCAATCCAATGACAAGTCACACTCATATATGAGTGTGTTCGGCAATGGTCACTTCAAATATCAGAACAAATAGAAAGACGACATTTAATATCATTAAATGTTTCATTTAAAATAATTTTACCATCTTTTTATAATTAAAAAATGTGACGTTTTGTTGTATTTCTAGCCCTTTTACAAGCAACAGGATTTAAAGCATTCTGAACGTAATTAGTAAAAGTAATTTTTTCACCAAAACTTAAAGAAAGATGTGTCATACAAGTTAATTTAGTAAAATTTTCTTTATTTTTAGCATTAGAATATTTAAATAAATCTAAAGAACTCGTACCTCTACTAGATGATGCGTACCTGGCCATTTGAGTTTGTGTTGTATCAAGTCCAATTTCAGCTGCATGATGTTTTTCCAAATATTTGTTCATATTGTCATATCCACCAGTAAATTTGTAAGAAATCTCACAATAGTTGCATATTACTCTTGGACCTTCATTTTTAGTATCGACTAAATGAAAATGAATTTTGAGAATATCGGAGGAATGAGACTTAACTTATCTTCTGCGTGTACCGATACTAGGGCCGCTCTCTTGGGTTGACACATTTGACATAGTGTTCTCAGATGAACTTGTCATTTTTTGTTAATTTTTTTTTAAAGAATGAGAGAATTGAGAATGAAAAATTATAGATGAGAGGATTGAGAATGAAAGAATTGTAAAATTGAGAGAATTGAGAATTATTGTGTTGAAGAAAATGAAAAATAACCTTTATTATAAAGTTTTATATATTTTTTTGATACCTAAAATACCAAGCGGTTCGATTTTGGCTTGATCAGGGGTGAATTATAACCGAACCGAAATATTATAGTTTCGGTTCCGAAACCGGAACCTGAACCGATTGGAATCGAAATCGTCCGATTCTAACCGGTTCGGTTCCGAACCGGAACCGTGACCGGGTTTATAAGATCTTAATGTAACAACATATATATATATATATATGTTATCTGATAACCATCTACTTCCGTTCTATGAATATTTCAAAATTCATTTTTTTTAATCCAATAAAACCCAATGTATACTTTCACTTCTCCATTTTAGTCCATCTTTTAGGTAATTTAGGAGCTTTTACATATCCTATTTTTTCTTATAATTTTACCATGAGAAACGACCACTTCAAATCCGAATATAATATCATTTTTTTTCTTCTTAGATAAAATAAATTTAATTATTTCATTCAAACAAAATAATCTACAATTTAGAACAAAAATATCGTTGACTTAAATTTTCCTAATTTAAAGGAACAAAGCAAGCAACTACCTGAGCCCCGAGAGGGCATTACAATCATTTCACCTCATCAGTGTTTCCCTAATTCCTTTAATCCGCCAAAACGACACCGTCCACGCACTCTCAAGCGTAGAAAACTAGCAAAGTATAAGCGGAATTTTAAATAAATAATAATAATAATAATAAAATTACAGAACCAGCGACACATAAAAGTGAGTTTTAGATTTCTAATCAAACCCCGACTCTATTCTCATTTTCTCTCACTACATTGAAGCCCTAACTATGGCTTCACGCAGACTCTTCTCATCTCTGCTCCGCTCCTCTCTGCGCCGATCTCCCTCCAAATCTCCACTCTCAAAATCCTCTATCTTCTCACCTTCCTCCACGCGCCGCGCGTCTCCATATGGCTACCTCCTCACGCGCGTATCAGAGTACGCGACCTCGGCAGCTGCCACTGCCCCACCGGCACAGGCTCCGAAATCAGATCTGAAGAAAGGCGACGGAGGCGGTAAAATCACCGACGAGTTTACTGGAAAGGGTTCTATCGGTAAGGTGTGTCAGGTGATCGGTGCCGTCGTTGATGTGAGATTTGAGGAGGGATTGCCGCCGATTTTGACCGCGCTTGAAGTGTTGGATAACTCGATTCGGCTGGTCCTTGAGGTGGCCCAGCACATGGGTGAAAGTATTGTTAGGACTATTGCTATGGATGGAACTGAAGGGTTGGTTCGTGGACAGCGCGTGCTCAACACTGGTTCTCCTATCACTGTAAGCTGATTTCGTTGATCAAAATCGGAAAAAAAAAATCGGGGCATTTTTTTTTTTGTGACTTGGAAATAGAGAAGAAAAAATCGAATCTTTATTTGTTGATTGTGAATGCTGGTGTTCTTGTTGACTGTCGTAATAGTAGATCTGAGTTATGATCGATTTTTATTTTTTGAATCGGTTTGTGGGATTGTGCGATTTTGAATTTCTGTAGGGTTTTTGAAAGTGAAATTTGTTATTTTTGGTTTTTAGTTGTCTGAATTGGAAAACCTTTAAAGTTTGAAGTGAAGTATCCCATGTGTTTTATGAGTTTACAATTGATGTGTTTGATGACATTTTTTTCAAATATTATCATTGTGTTTGCTTTGATTTGAGCTGTTATATGCTGTTTGGGTTAGTAATAGCTTTTATTATTAGGACCTTGTCCACCGCAGGGTTCTAACTCAGGCACTCAGCTTGTGTTGTCTACCTTTCTGCTTCCCTCCTTACTACGTTCACTCCGCTTATGAGGAAAAGATAATTTTGAAAAACAGATCAGCTGCACGCTGTGGGGGACACTTCCCCCTCCCCCCAGTATTTACAGTTCCCTAAACCGAGACTTATTGTTATCTTTAGGCACCAAGTTGTTTTATAGGGTTTCTTTTCATGAAAATAATGAGTTTATGTTGCATTGATTTTGTGAACATTGTGCTTTATCTTGTTCTGTGATATGATGTCGATATGTTGTATGTTGAATATTTTGTTTTTAATTGGCTTTGTGTATGTGCTTTAGGTGCCTGTGGGGAGAGCTACTCTGGGTCGTATTATGAATGTCATTGGAGAGCCTATTGATGAGAAAGGCGATATCAGTAAGATTCTGGAGATCCTTTAACTTCTTGATAAGTTTTATGGGGGGTGCTGTTCTGGGAGTGCATGTAATGAAACTCTGACCAATTTTTTTTAAAATATTCCAACAGAAACCGAACACTTCTTGCCCATCCATAGAGAAGCTCCATCATTCGTTGAGCAGGCAACTGAACAGCAGATTCTTGTCACTGGTATTAAGGTAGTATTTCAATTTTATTTAGTGAATGCATTTGGATGTTCCATTTCTTACCCTCATTTGTTATACCAATGAAGGTTATGCTTTCATTGGTATGTTTCATTTTCAGTAAAATATAAAGATAATGATATTGGTCTCAATTTTACTTGACTTGCTCTTTTATACAGGTTGTCGATCTGCTTGCTCCATACCAAAGAGGAGGAAAGATTGGGCTTTTTGGTGGTGCTGGTGTAGGAAAAACTGTGCTTATTATGGAACTTATCAACAATGTTGCAAAGGCTCATGGTTTAGTTTTTAAAAAAATGCTGATGGCACTTCTTGTTTGCATGCAAATTACTCTGGTTGTTTTATTCAATGTTACAATGTTTTCTTTGACCAGGTGGTTTCTCAGTTTTTGCTGGCGTTGGAGAACGTACTCGTGAGGGTAATGACTTGTATAGGGAAATGATTGAGAGTGGTGTCATTAAGCTAGGGGACAAGCAGGTCAGCTTTATGCTTTTCTCAGTTTAATTTTTCTGTTTCCATCGCTGTTAAGTGCTAAACTTCTACATTTTTGTGTTTTTTTTTGGTCTCTCAGTCTGAAAGCAAATGTGCTCTTGTTTATGGTCAAATGAATGAGCCCCCCGGTGCCCGTGCTCGTGTTGGTCTGACTGGGCTTACCGTTGCTGAACATTTCCGTGATGCTGAGGGCCAAGATGTGCTTCTCTTCATTGACAACATTTTCCGCTTCACCCAAGTGAGTTTTATGATGGTGATTGGTGATTGGGTGGAGCTCTTATCATGCATTGTGCATGTTGCTGATGTTGTAAATATTTTGTGATCTACTTTCTGCAGGCTAACTCCGAGGTGTCTGCTTTGCTTGGTCGTATCCCATCTGCTGTTGGATACCAACCAACTTTGGCTACAGATCTTGGAGGTCTTCAAGAACGTATTACAACCACCAAGAAGGGTTCCATCACTTCTGTCCAAGCTATTTATGTCCCTGCTGATGACTTGACAGATCCAGCTCCTGCTACCACCTTTGCTCACTTGGATGCCACTACTGTGTTATCGCGTCAAGTAAGGATACACTTGGTTTGATGTAGCTTTGAAAAAAATTTGCTAATGCCATCTGACAATTTATTTGCTGCCGTTCCTGTTGACAGATCTCCGAGCTTGGTATCTATCCTGCTGTTGATCCTCTAGATTCCACTTCCCGTATGCTCTCTCCACACATTTTGGGCGAGGAACACTACAACACTGCTCGTGGTGTGCAGAAGGTTCTTCAGAACTACAAGAATCTGCAAGATATCATTGCCATTTTGGGTATGGATGAGCTTAGTGAAGATGACAAGTTGACTGTTGCTCGTGCTCGTAAGATTCAAAGGTTCTTGAGCCAGCCTTTCCATGTGGCAGAAGTTTTCACGGGTGCCCCTGGCAAGTATGTGGATTTGAAAGAGAGTATTACCAGCTTCCAGGTACCTCTACCTTCTTTGTCTTTGAACTCACACATGCTTCTACAGCTATATAAGCGTATCCATGTATAGATATTAGATAATCAATCATATATATTATCTGTGTTGCATACAAGCATACACGTATATAGACAATCAATTATATTGTGTCAAAGTTGCATGGTTTGCACAATTCTACATTCTGAGTTTTATTCCTGGTCCAGTCAATTATTTGGAGCTCCAATCATGCGTCAATAATTTGTGACAAAGATTTAGCAAAGTTTGATGATATGATGATGTCTCTGCACCTCAATGTTCTACAGTATTCTTTTATATAATATTTATTAGCGAAAAAGTGCCTATGCAAAACTGGTTTTAGCATGTTAAATGCTGGTGTATGAGCGGCTAATTCACTTAATTGTTGTATGGATCAACCTTTGGTATAAATATTTCTGGTGGTTAGAACAAATGGTTTTTGGTAACTTGCACTGTGACCCTGTTAGTAGTATTCACGGATGGACTTGCTTGAACATTTAAATTGATTGTATATCTTCGTATATTATATACTACCGTGCAGTGAACTTATTGAATGCCTCACTTAAATTGATTGTATATTCTTGTAAATGCTAACATGCAACGAATTATTAGGTGCCTCTATGCACCAGTAATACAAATTTGTGCATAGTTTTGATCACATTATCCATGATCTTGATTCAATTTTATATTGTTGGTTTCAACAGGGAGTGTTGGATGGAAAATACGATGACCTTTCAGAGCAGTCATTTTACATGGTTGGAGGCATCGATGAGGTCATTGCCAAGGCTGAAAAGATTGCCAAGGAATCAGCTGCATAATCAAGTCTAATACTCCTCTTGCCCCTGTTCGATTTCAACACCCTTCTCTTGATTACTGCGAAATCAATAATTTAGTTGTGCTGGTCATGCCGGCAACATGATGTTCATTTTTTGAGACCAAATGTGCTAGGAGCTTCTATTTCTGTTTTAATGTTGTTGCAGAAGTGTGAAATAGGAACAGAACTGGGGCGTATCCTGCCAATGCCTTCTTTTCTCTTGTTAGTTAATAAAGGGGGAAAAAGGGAAGTGTGACTTGTATATTTCTTTTGCAAAATTTTCAGAATCAGGGATTTTCGATTTTCACTGAAATTACATTTGATTGTTATGCCTTTCCTTTCCTTTATTTAGAATGAGATCTAGGTTTTGCATGTGTACCGGCCTTCCGGTTACCTTGCAGTTTTCAGTTTCAGCTTCCTTTGTAGTCTTTCTGAATTGGCTACAAAGGGTTACTGGGCCATTCTCATTGGTGCGATAACAAATTGATGAGGGTGCCCTGTTGTTTTTTCGAAAGAAAGGACAGCAGGTTTGATCAATGTGCTATTATGGCATTTTTAAGGGTAAATATTTTTATACGCCCTCAAGACCCTCATAATTCTTCACTTGGGTTTCACATTGAGTTAACAATTAATGACAGTGTGATCGTGCTTCCATATTAAATCCCCAATTCAAAAGCTTTCTACATTTTGCATTAATCGTGCAACTCTATTTCTTCAAACGAATTCATCCTACCTACGCTTAAGAATCATGACTACCGAAAGGTAGCATCTGAGCTGTCTGCTTATTTTGTAGGAAGTAAACTTCAATTGTATTAGCGGAAGGAGTCTCGAGCGAGAGAAGATACTAAAGAACTTCTGAAAAAATTCTCATGGGGTGTCCTTGTACTATTATTGAGCCACAGTTGGTATTGATTCTTTCTTCCCATCAAGAAGTCCAAAATTATCTGCTCTTGTTGCTTCCATGCACGGATGTAAAAACTGAAAATATGATTTATATTTTGCTCAAGTCAAAAGTTATCTGCTCTTGTTCACTTTCAGAGTTTCAGGGACATGTTCTCTTCTGATGGAAAGAGTAAAATCTTATCCTTGCAAAGTTTTTAGAGCGCAAAGGCATTATTCATAAGCCACTAGGAAGTTCCAAGAATCAATCACAAATACAAGTCCAAAAAAATACCCCGCCAATCACTAGCAATGAGCGCAATCAAAGAGAATGATATAAGAACATGATTAACACCGACTATTTAGGTACCCTAGACATTCTGATGTTCATGAGCATCATCTCTGGTGTCAATTTCCATTTTTTTCCACGTACTCATTTTGGCACCTCCCGTTGGGTTCTGAAGAGTTTTGAAGCAGACTATTTTTCTCCCAATCTGAGTGATGGTGCTTAATTCTTCCCTCATCAGAGTGATGCAGCCTGTTTCTCTCATCCACATGGTCGTGCTGGTTCTTGTGATGATGTTTATGGTGCTTTTTATGAGTTTTCCTTCTCCCTGCACCCGCATCCTCATCGGTTGAAGAAAATGAAGCATTTGACTCTGAACAGCGTTGGCGTTTGTGTCGCCTTGCATGACTTCTCCTTCGAATTTTACCATCATCCTCTTCACTTGAAGAATCTGAACCACTTAATTCTGACTGCCAATTGTGTTTCTGATGCTTTGCATGACTTCTTTTAACTCCATCATCCTCATCATCACTTGAAGAATCAGAAGCATCGGAAAAGGACCTTGAATCATGACGTCTGAATCTTCTGTGGTTTTGCTTCTTCCTCCTCTCTTCTTCAGATCCATTCTCATATTCATCATTGCTATCATCACTTGAGCCAGAGGAACATCTCTTCGACTTTCTTTTTGATTTTTTCTCCTTCCTCTTCTCATTGTCACCTGAATCAGAGTGGCTATGCTTCCTGTGCTTCTGTGGCCTCTTCTCCCTTTCCTTCTACTCCCATCACTGCTGTCAATGTCACTGTCAGCACCGGAATCAGATACAGATATTCTTTTATGCTTTACAGCCTAGACTTCCTTGCCTTGGCTTCAGCATCAGCCTTGGCCTTCGCAGCAGCTTCTAACTTCTGCTCCCATTTCAAAGGGGCTTCTCTCCTCTCCAAAGCTCTCTTCTTTTTCTCCTCGACCAACTGGATGAACTTCTTGCAGTCCATTTATATTTAAAAACCAGTTCAAAACCTGCATTTTGGTATAATGATGGCCGAATGGTCATCTCACAGAAGAGAAAAAACAATGTTAGTTCTTCTATCATCAAGTAGAGCTTCATGAAATTGAAATTTGCATGCGATTAATAAGAGGGGCACATGTATTCAGTTTTTCCATCCGTGCATGGAAGCAACAATGGCATCTATACTAGTATCAAAACAATGGCATCTATAGATTGCATACATGTAGACTAAAGCCAAATTACACAGCTGGTCTTTTACATGAACTCAGACAAAGTAGCCTTTATGGCACGTTAGGCAGGCCCGCACTTGTTAAACAGCGTGTGCACCCCCTGTCTTGGTCAAAGTTGGTCCATTAAATCAGAGCTAGGCACCCTCAGGTCTGCGAGAGTCTGAACAATTTTTTTTTTTAATTTAAATTTAATTATTTAAATTATTATAATAAAATAATATTTAATTTTTTTATAAATATTTTAAATTATTTAGTACTTAAATTTAATTAATTAAATTACTTAAATTAATAAAATAATATTAAATTATTTAACAAAATAATACAATATTATTTTAATTAAATAAATAATTAAAATACACAATACAATCCATATAATACCAACATGGTCCAATACAATTCAATACAGTACAGTACAATGCACCAAACGCACTCCTAATTTAGGAATCAATAAGCACAATGCAACAATCAATTGTCTTTTTACCTACTACTCATACCAAACAGTCAATAAATAAAAAATCTGAAGTTTCAGTGACGAATTAAGTTTACAGGTAGGGTCACTCTTCCGCACTCCATTGTAATTTATAGACCACCAAAAGTCAATTTTAGCAAAAGAACATATTGATACTAAAACAACCAGCTCCAATCCACTGCTGAAATTATAGGAAGACTCAGTGGATTTAAATTCTGAAATTTGAATCATGTCTATCCTAAAAAAATAACGGCGTAAACACTAATATATAGTCCTCTTCCTCATTCAAAATAGAAAATTTTATACACGATAGAACTAACTCAAAATGACAATCTCATCACAATTTATTTATATATAGTATACACATATATAACCTTCACAATTTGATTCAACTTTCTTACCTTATATGCAAAAGCGGCACAAGTAGAAGAACAAAGGCTGCCCTCAAAAGCTGAAAAAACGGGGATTCTCCTACACCAATTTCAACAGAACTATAAACACGAAACAGAAACATTTATAGGTCAGGTAGCAGAATCATAAACCCTGATCAGAAAAAAAGGACTAAAATCAAAGTTCCAATTTCCATAGAAATATACAACAAACCTAATTACTAAACAACAGTTGTGAGAACTAAAGCAAAAATATTGCAAAAAATCACAAGCAAGAAACTAAAGCCAACGGGCTTTTTACCAACAGCCAATGAACACAATAAGACCAGGCACCCCAAATCAAACTAGAATAAGCCCTATGAACTAAAACCATTTGAAATCACTACACATAACGAATCCAGCTATATTACAACAGTTATAACAAACTTGAAATTCCCTTAAAAACCCCGAGATAGTTAAGCATCCTACTGACACGAAACCCTAAAATTACCATTCATAAAAAAAAAATTGCAAGAATTTCTATTTTTTTTTCCCCACTGAAAACAATTAACAGCGAAATAATACCATAAATTACATACATATTCACAATAAAATCATCAAATAAAATGAAAAAAAAAGATAAGAAAAAAGTAAAATTTGATACCTTAACTGGTGATTCAGATCTATCACAGATAGCCTCGGCTAACAATAGTCCAAGAGCGAACGAGATCTCAAGATCTGAGAGCTCCCTTGCTCAAAAAACTAGGGCTTCACTTTTTCGCGCTGTACGCTCCGTTCCAGAAACGTCTATCCATATAAAATTTTCTCTTACTGAAGTTGAAGATTTGCACGCGCACATGATTTGCTCGTTGGCGCGTGTTTGTTTGATCGTCTCCTTGTTGCTTCCGCCCCACGGCACGAGTCCAAGTCAACACCGCGTTCCTCACTTGATACGCCGCCGTTTTCAGAACGGTATGGACTGCTAGTTGATCGATCCAAATTAAAAGCCCAATAGGCTCACTAAAGGCCCAAGTTTATTTTCCTTCATTACTAAGAAAACGAAACACCCTCCATTCATCACCTTCGTTAACTTCACCAATCAGTCGGTTCAAACTCTCTTCTGATCTTCTGATCAAATTCACCGTTAATCACCGCAATCATATGGCGGCATCCCCATCACCGTCATCGGCGGTCGCTACAACAAACACCATGCTAGCAATCTACGAGAAGAAAACCTCATCAGTCGATCTCTACCGTCCATTGCGAAACTACATCTCCCTCACTTACTCAGAACGCGAAGCCGTCAATCTCGAAGATGATCTCCAAATAGTTAAACAACTCCGATCAGACGTGGAGCGCGTGACCGACCCTACCCCCACCACGCGCCGTGACCTGCTACAAAATTACTTTAAAGCCCTTTGCTTGATCGAAACTCGGTTCCCTATCTCCCCAGACAAAGACCACATTAATACGGTGACGTTTTTGTGGTACGATGCGTTTAAGCAGAAGCAGAAGGCGAGTCAGCAGAACATACATTTGGAGAAAGCGGCGGTGCTGTTTAATTTGGGTGCTGCTTATAGTCAGATAGGATTGTCGTTTGATCGTACGACGGTGGAGGGGCGACGGCAGGCGTCGCACGCGTTTATTGCGGGTGCTGGGGCGTTTGCGTATTTGAGGGATAATGCAGCGGCGAAGGCGAGTGTTGGGAGCTCAACGACGGTTGATATTGGTGTTGAATGTGCTGGAATGTTGGAAAGGTTGATGCTGGCGCAGGCTCAAGAGTGTGTTTTTGAGAATACGATTGCTAAAGGAAGTACGCCTGGTGTCTGTGCTAAAATATCTAGACAAGTGAGTGTTTAAAAATTTTACATGAAATGTGATTGAGGGTATGTTTTGTAATTGTTGTGCTTATTTATACTTTGTTACTAGGCATTTAAATTTAACCACTCACTTGTACTCAACAATTAGTGGTTCCTTAACTCTCTCACAAACTTACTTTGAGTTTACTGTTATATGTCTGTTTGGGTGCTACTTCTTGACAGCTATTGATTTCATTCCACATTAACTGTGGTTTCACAGCATCCCAGAATATAATTAGTTATCAGTGAAGTTTTACCACGCTCCACCAAACGACTTTTTTAATGCTGGCGTTAACGCTCACAAAATCATAATCTCATAACATGAGATTATTTTTTGACCCGAGCCTATACTCTAGCGTTTGATAAGGTAGCATATACTCTCCGTGCAATACTCTCTACCAAACGCACCCATAGTAATTGTGGGCTGTGTTATCTGTGGTATGTGAAACAATTTGTTGAGCTGGGATTAAATATGCAAGTGAGGCCGGGGGAGTTTTAGGTATTACAAAAGAGGTTTTACTGGATTTTGCTGGCACTCTTGGTGACATAAGAAGTGAAAATTGTACAAAGGCTGTTGAATGTAGTGTTGGGCACTTGGGCTTTTTATATTTTGATTTTTAAAATTACAGATTTTATGAATTTTGTAGTGTTGATTCCGAGATGTATATCTATTGACCAAGTTAATAGATGCTTGGAACTATTTTTAAAATTGTGGATGGTTTTGAATCATAACAAATATCCATGTCGATTTAGTTTCTCTCTATTCAAATGTAGCAGGCAATCACTTGTTCAACTTGCTTGATGATGGGTACTATTACAGGTTGGACTATATTATGAGGAAGCTCTAGGGGCATTGAATGTTGCACCTCTGAAGGATCACTTTGACAAGGCCTGGGTATCTCATGTGCAGCTTAAGGCTGCCCTGTTCTATGCTGAGGCTTGCTATAGGTATAGTTTAGAGCTGCATGAGAAAGAAGAGATAGCAGAAGAAATTGCCCGGTTGAGGAGTGGGATTAGTGCTTTAACTGAGGCAAAGAAATCCTCAAAAGGTGCTGCAGCGCAGCTTTTGGATGCAATTACCAAGTTGGAGGCCAATCTTAATCACAATCTCGATAGGGCTGTGAAGGAAAATGAAAGAGTTTATCTCATGAGGGTTCCTTCCCCCAGTTCATTACCATCTCTGCCAGCATTTTCCGTGGTTAAGCCAATGGCAATGAATGAGGTACTGGATGCAAGCAAGGAGAAGATGTTTGCAAGTCTTGTTCCAGATAGTAGTGCAAAAGCACTTTCCAGGTACACTGAAATGGTTGATGATGTCATCAGGACACAAGCTGAGAGATTGCAGCAAGGGAGTGAACTAGCCAGAGTGAGGCTCAAGGAAATGGACCTACCAGACTCTATTCTTGCTTTGGAAGGGAATGTTACTCTCCCTACTGATCTTAAAGAGGAAGTGGAGGCAGTGCTGATCAGTGGTGGTCCAGCTGGTTTGGAAGCTGAGTTACAGCAGCTTAAGGATCTGAGGAGGGTGAACCAGGAATTGCTGGTGCAGACTGAGGAACTTTTGCAGAAAGAAGCAACAGAAGATGCTCAATTCAGAAGCCAATTTGGAACTCGATGGACTAGGCCACAGTCCAGCACTCTGACAAAGAACTTGCAAGATAGGTTGAATAGATTTGCAGGAAACTTAAAGCAAGCCGCAGAAAGTGATGCCCGAATTGAGCGTTCAGTGAGAGATCATTCTGCACTCATGTCAATCCTTGATCGCCGTCCAGTATGTGTTTCTAATCATATAACTTAGTTAATATGTGTATCCTTTCCATTTTCACATGTCTTTTAGGGTGCATCCTTAACTGAATGAGATGGAATTTGCATGCTGTGAAGATTTTTTAAAGCAACCACTCTTTCTTTCTCCACTCTTCTTTTTTGGCCAATAGGATATTTGCACGACTAACTTCAAGGCTACTTTTGTCAGCTATGACGGTGGTGAATTAATTCTTTGTTTTTGCTGATTTAATTGATTCTCATTCAATATTGTCTGCTTTAGTTTTTGGTATTGTTGGTTGCTATTTTTCTTTATCATCTACTTTTGAGTTGGCCTGTTAATTTTTGTTTTTGTTTTTGTTTTTTTTATGTTTTATAATTTAAATCACCGCTTTTTCTGCCTGTGGGAATGCATGTGTTGTAACTCATCTGTATTTTGCTCCTATCAGATAGAATCTGCCCTTCCAACTTTGGCTAGGCCAATAATGTCTTTGGATGCCACTGAGGATGCTGTTGTTGGGGCTCTGAAGCAAAGCTTGGTAATTTCTTCTTTGATGCTGAACTTTGTGCATTTTTCTTAAATCTTTTATGGCCTGTGGATAGGTATATTTTGTTCTTTGCTTTCCCCTCCATCTCTCACACGTCACTTCTGAGGGGAAAAACGAGGAGGAAGAAAAAAATTGTTGGTTACAGCAGACATCCCTCTTGATTGTACAAGCCATTTTTCTTATTCCAGTTTCAGCAAATGATGTTAAGGTTCCTGTATTTGCTGCGATCAACTTTGAAGACTCTGCTTTATTTTTTTCTTCTCTCTTGCTTTTCCTCAAGTTTTTATAGTAAAGACTTATTTATCCTTTCATCCCAATGAGTGAACAGTATAGAACTTTGGATGAGATAATCTTATGTCTTTTCTCTTCATATAATAATTAAACCTACTGTTATTATATGGCAAAGCGGAGTAAAACCAAAACCAAAAAGAGGGTGGGATGGGTTATTTGGGTGTGTGTGTGCGGGGACGAATCATTTTCCTTCATTTTACCCTATCTAGGACCATGAATTTTGTAAGTCTTTAGAAGCAAGGTAATATGTAGAATTGATTATTTGCTCACTACTACAATGTGCAAGTACTTTTTTGATAATTGCCTTCTTATCTGTGCAGAGGCAATTGGAGACTCTTGGTGCTCAAAGGGCGGGCCTTGAAGACATACTTAAAGAGATGAAAAGAAAGGTTTGTTCAATTAACGGAAGCAATCTATTACAGAGAAACAATTAGATCTGCCCTTTCATGGACAAAGTTCGGATTTGTGTTGACTATCAACTACAATTTGGTTGAAATCGTATTCCATCCATATGTCAATTCCATTCCTTTATTTTAGTGGAATTTTGTTGCAAACTTCTCTATTTCATTCTCGCATTTTAATTGTTTGTTCCCAAACAATGACACATCAAGAAGTCTGCATGGATAGATACTGTAGGGATCAATTTCTCCTTTCCTATTATTATCTGACATGGGATGTCAAGTGTATTGTTGGTAATGATTTGGATAATATTTGCAACTCTAAGAATTTTTGCAATTTCTTGGTGGAAATGGTCTCTTAATTGTAGTTCATTGAAGTCGGAAATTCTCCTTGCTTTCATAACGTTTTCGCCCAGCATATTTTTTTGATGGTGTTAGCTGATTGTGCTTTCTGTATTATTAAGTTTTTGCATCATCCCTTCTAAGAATGTCACTTTGGGCTGGGGGACTCTGTTGTAAACTTAGTTTTATGTTTGTCTATCTTTTTTGGAGGTTTTTTCTATTTTCTTTGTAATTTATTAGTGTGGAAGGTTGAACATGTACTAATTATTGATTGCTGGTTTTAGGCGTTCTTTTGTCTGGCAATTTAATGCTTCTTTATTTTCATTTAGTACACTTGGCTTAGTTTATGTTGTTTTGTATAAATGGCTTCAGGATGACATACTACCAAAATTGATGACCTCCACTGGATCATACGAGGATCTCTTCAGGAAGGAGATATCAAAATATGATCACATTTGTGAAGAAATTGCCCAAAATATCGAGGCACAAGAACAGTTGTTGATGCAAATTCAGGTCTAATTCTCTCTCCTATCATGATTCTTTAAATTTTCTTTGCCTTTTTTAAAAAATAATTTGAAGCGTTTTCATTTGCTTCATATGTTTTGTATTTGAGGATTTCATGGTTATTAGCATTCTAGTCCAAAGGAATGCTATTGGTTGCTAGAAATTGTTCGTTAAGAATTGAAAGATTTTTTATCTGTCAGACACTCTCATGCCCCATTTATTTGAACTTAAGAATTGAGGCTGGGATATGGTTACCGAAGCCCTCAGGGCATGGAGCAGGTGGTAAAGTGGCTTGATTGTGCCTTTATATGTGATTTAGGCCTGGAAAAGGGAAGAGGGGAAGAAAAGCATTTGGTTGGCAAAGGTGATATAAGCCATTGCTAACAGCATGTACCAGCTTTTCTGTGGTGTAGTTTTGTTCACAAAAATATATGAAAGTTTGCTTCTTCATTGGTGTATTTAGAATTAAATCATCCTTGATCAACTGCATGGTATTCTGTTCCCTTGTGTTCTAAAACTGCATTTCTTTTTCACGCTGGTTGTTTGTAATCTGCTAATTCCTGGAATCAGTGCATGACTGCATGTTAATAAGTGTTCCTCTGTTATATTCTTTTACAGGCTCAAAATGAAGAGTTCTCTGCCATCTTTAATCTTGAAGATTATAAAGGTAGGTTACCTTTGCTTGAAGGGGAATTTTTCTTAGCATTGTGGTTAACATGACTTTATATCGTCATTTCTTAATGCAAGTTTCAATGGCAAGCTTGGAGGGGCTTTATATTTTGGTCAATATATGAAACTGTATTTTTGTCTATATGCTGCATTTGTGCTTTTGCCAATTTACTGTACTTTTGATTTTTTTCATTTCTGTTGCTTTCTGTCTCAGCATCTCGAGAGAAGTGTTATAAGCAAATTCAAGCTGCCATAGCTAAGTATCGAGAAATTAAAGAAAACCTTAATGAGGGATTGAAGTTTTATGTTACTCTTCAGGTAAGAAATTTCTCTTTTGCTGCGTAAGGTTTGTTCAACTTCCTTTTAGCGATCTATGAGAACAAGGGGCTATTATGTGAATCACCTTAAGTTTGGTGGATGTTTTAAATGTTCTCTCTCTGCTAAACAGGATGCAATCACAAATATCAAGCAGCAATGCAGTGACTTTGTGATGACCAGAAACATCCAGTGCCGAGAAATGATTGAAGATGTTCAGAGACAGATGGCGGGTCTCAGTTTCCAGGATCGCAATACCTCTGGTTCGTATGATGGCAACTACCCTACAGTTGGGCAACCCCGTCAAACTCAGAGAACCAGTGCGCCACAGCAAACAGATCCCCAAAATGCACCTCAACCTTACCCTCATCCCCAAACTCCTTACTACCGACCTCCAGAGTATGGTCACCCTCCTCCCCCATATGGCAACCCACAGCCATCACATCCTTACCATCCAGCCCCTGCGCCCGGTGCTCCTTACCCCCCTCCACAGGCCCAAGAACAGACCCCACCAAGCCATGAGTATGGACAACCTGCCTACCCAGGATGGCGAGGCCCATACTACAATGCCCAAGGACAACAAACTCGGCCTCCTTATCCATCTCCAACTCCCTATACTTATCCCAACCAGAGTGGGCACTATAAGCAATGACCAGGTATTGTCTATAATTTTTTTGGGACATATAATGTTTATTTGCAATCTGTACTTTAGTTCCAGTGACAATGGAACAATTTGATTTCGCTAGAGTCTGTCTTGTATTTATTTTCGTTGACTTTCATATCGCATCGCATGGTCATCGAAGTTGTCTGTATAGCCTGAAGGTGTCATAGATTGAGATATATGTGTGATACAGATTATATCTGATGAATAAGTATCCATCTGCTCAAAGTACAACTTAATGCCATTTTAGGTTGAGGACTAGACAATTAAATAGTTTACTCATCAATGAGCTTGAGAAAGACGAACAAGTCAAATATTGGCACATACCATACTTAGAATCTGAGAAGAGGCCAGATTGGACAAGTTTCTGTGTGTAACAGCTGAAGAGCTGATCCAAAATCCAAAATGTTTTGCAATTACTCTTTGGAAACCAACTGCAAATTTCTCGATGCTCTCTCTGGGTTGTATCGCTCGAGTAAATCTTTGGTGCAACAGTGGTATGAGTGACGTGATACCATCATTGAATTAAAAACTGACGTGTGTAATTTAATACCTATTTTTTAGTTATTTTTTAATTTTTTAGCACATGTTGCAATGTATGATTGGCTTGTTGCATGGATGACGTGGTACCACTGTTGTACGAAAGATTTTCTCGTACGAAAGATTTTCTCGTATCGCTCATCGGGAGTCCATTCTTTCAATTAATAAAGCAACCATTTCTTCTTATCAAGGACTCCCATCTCTGCAGGAGTTGTAAAGTAGAATGGCAGATCACTGAATGATTCCACTTTAATATTTAATTTAGATTATTATTGTGGAATCATTTGTGCAGGCTTTGCCCCCTGTTTTATGCCTCAAATTAACATGTATGATATTCTGACAAGGAATAGCACAAATGATTCCACAATAATAATCTAAATTAAATCTAATCTAAATACCAAATACAATTAGAATTTAATCTGTGGAAGTTATTCAATAATTTGGAAAAAATTTCCCCAAATTCAAAACTACCCGTTATCTAATTAAGACATGCGATTCCGATTCTTAATAATATCTAAATTAAATCTAATCAAAGATTTTTCTGAAGAGTGTCCAGCTATAGCCACCCTATTTACAGATCAGCCAGCCCATTCTAACCAATTTTCCAAAAAAATTAAATAAATAAATTTGGATCCGTAGTTTTTAGATTGCAATAATATCACCCATGTTTATTATATATAGCAAGGACACCATTTTATTTATTTTGAGAGACAGTAAATTTAGTTACACATTTTTTCAGGTTAATTAACAGGTTGCACGCGACCATCCTCTTTGTTTTTGACATATTAATTTATTTTTTATTTTTTAATATACACAAAATCATCCATCGTATCAAAACCATATAGATTTTGTCAACTTTATAATGGATTGGGGAATTGACATGCATGAAAAACCATGATTGTTAGTAGGGATGGTACAAAATTTCGCGAAATAAAGGTTTGAGAGAGCCTTATATGGTAGGGGCGGGTAAGACGATAACTTGTTTTATTCGTTGGCTAGACAAGTCAAGTGCAGGTATTCATATCTTTATTAAAATAGAGGTAAAATCTCCTTATGAATGAAGACCCGTATGGGAACCCGCAGGAACGAATAATGAGATAATTTTCATACTCATTAATTAAATTAAGACGGATATAATATTGACATACACATATCATATTCGACCCGTTAGTATTCATAGTTGTCAGGTTTCACCTAGCAAGTATACTTCATCAATTGATTTTCTTCATCTGATCACTTGTGTGTATGATTCACTTTAATTAAGCAATAGAGCTAGTTGTGTATTTTTTTTAGTACTCATTCAGCATTGAATTTTGTGTTTTTAAGGTTAATATAGTAAGGTGTGATCTGGTGGTATATGATTTAAGATTTTGTTATTCAAGTCATAGGTTCGAATCCAGAAAATACATTTTTATAAGAGTCTGAGACAGTCGAGGGTTTTACCTGTTCCGCGTAAGCACGGGTCGGGTGGTTTGGCGGTAATGTTTCCAACATTTCCTCAAAAAAAAAAAAATTTTAAATGAAATTTTAAAATTATTTTGCCATTTTAGGTATAAAAAAATAGTGTTGAGAGGATATTTAGAGAGTGCAACTAAATATATAAAACCGAAATTTAAAAAGTCAATGTTATCATATGCATGTCATTAAAAACTAAACGTAGTATAAATTGTTTAGATGGGATTCAATTTTATTTGCATAACGTTTTTAACATTTCAATTTGACACGTTGTTACCTTTGGAGATGAAATTATAATTGTCGGATATCCGATCATTTCGGACATATAAGAAACCGAAAGTGAAACCAAATTCAACATTCGATACCTATCTATAATCGAAAAAAATTTGTAATCGATGTCCATATATCCGAAAACCGATCAAAAATTCGGATATCCGAAAATGATCGTAATAACCGAAAATTTAAAAAATAAAAAATATGATAAAACTCAAAAAATTGAAAACTTTAATTAATTAATTTCTTATTTAAAAGAATTATTTTGTTTTTATAGTTAATATTATTATTTTATTTATTTATTTTTAGTCACACACATATCCAAAATACTAAAACCATAACCGACTAATATTCATTTCAGATATCTAATTTTACATGTGAAATCTATTCATTATCCATTAAATTTCAAATATTGAATTTTTTTATTGAATATCTAATATGTCGGACCAAATTACCATCCCTACTTACATTACATTATATTCTCAAGGGGCGTGACTTGATGGTGTTTCCCCTTGTGTGTGTGTGTGATAGAATTGAGTTATCCAGGGAGTACATTTATTGTAAGAGTCTGGGACAGCTGAGGGTTTTACTTGCTCCGCTCAAACCCAGAATGAGTGATTTGGTGGTGTGGTTTCTAACGGTTTTTAAAAAAAAGCTGTTGTAAATGTGAATTTAATAAGGGAGAGTTACATGTTTGATTTTGAAAAAGTTGTTATAAAATTAATTGAGGAGTTATAAGTTTTGTTTGTATGAAGATGTTACAAGTTTTGTTTTGTTTTGTTAGAGAGTTATACTTTAACTTTGGCTAGGGGTGTGCATTAATCGGTTTTAACCGATTAACCGAACCGTTCCGACCCATTTTTTTATTACGGTTCGGTTAATTTGGTTAAATCGGTTATTGCGGTTAAAATTTTTAATTTTTTCGTTATTCGGTTCGGTTACGGTTATGAGATTCTTATAACCGAACCGACCGATTAACCGAAATTAAACTATATATGTATATATATATATGTGTGTGTGTATGTATATGTATGCAAATCCTTTAATTTTTTTAGAATCGGATATGTGATCGAATTAGTGATCCAAAAAATTTACTGCGTCAGTGGTTCGAACTGGTTGAAACGTTCATAAAAATCGGTAGAACCGACCTACATCATATATAATTTTACTAATTAAAAATTATAAAAAAAAAATTAAATTTTAATTTATTAGATTGGTTAATAACCGAATTAACCATAACCGACCGAAATATAATGGTTAATTGGTTAATGGTTATGTGTCATAAATTGGTTAAATCGGTCACAATTTATTTAACCGAAAATTTCGGTTACGGTTAAAAAATCAAGGATTAACCGACCGATGCACACCCCTAACTTTGGCACCTCATCCCATAACGGAAAGACACAACACCAAACTATTGTTTATAATGTGTTATGTTGTGAAGTGGATTTGGGCCTCAAGGGCAAGGGGTACCCACTTTTGTGGAAGGGTGGGGAGTTAGGCCAAAGTTGATTATCCACACGCGCGCACCGCCGTCGGTTGGTTCGGGACGGGTGCAGGTGTGTGTATATATATATACTTGGAGAAAATTAGTTTAAAGATATATATATATTTTTAAAACGTTTTAAATGGAAAAAAACAGTTTATACATTGAATTTTTTTATTATGGCCAGGCATTTATTTCTTTTAAATTTTTTGTAAAACGAATCAACCTTTTCTATAAATTAATTTCCCAACGTTCTGTCAATTATGGCCAACGTTCAAAATTTTCCTTATATATATCATGCCTCTTTGTTGAAAAAAATACACAGATAAGAGAACAGATATAAAATCGAAAGCAACGTTTTTCTTCTTTTTGCATCAAATCGAGAGCTACTGTTTTCATGCAACAAATTTGCTTCTTAGTCGATAATTAAAAAGAAAAAAAAGCATACTTTTGAATTCCGAGCAAATAAAAATTTCGAGTGTGGGTGTGAGTATTCCAATCAGTTTTCTGTGCAAATTGATTGAGACGGAGATTTTCTGGGCTGTTTTGATTTGCGCGAAACGTCTTAAAGAGAGCGATCTAATCTGCGACTCAACCTAGTTTTGATTTTTTTCTCTTAGTGAATAATAATATTATTCTGCAATTGAGTATTCTGTTTCTACAAGAGTTATCACACACCCTCCTCTATTAAAAAATAATACCTAAAATAAAGCGGCATAGGCTTCCTGGTGGGCTGTGAGAGACTTGCATTTGCGTGGACAGCAAGAGAGGCAATGTAACTATTTTTAGAGGGGGAAAAAGGGCTTATTTTGAATTTGACGAAACGGTGTCGTAGCAATTGCAGATACTATCCTCAATTATTTACTATTCCTTAAGTCACTAAGTCAGGGCATAATTATCTCATTTGTCTGAAATAGATCTCTACTTGCTTTTGAAATGACTGAAATACTATATTTTGATTAACGAGCAATATACGGACACTTTGGTTATTTCAATAAGAGATTTATATTTTGTTCGAAAATACTGCCCAATTCAATATATATATATATTTTTGAATTATTGAAAATTCTTCCGCCAAATCACCTCTTTCGGGCTTAAGCGGAGTAGGTAAAACCTCCGGCTATCCCAAACTCTTATAAGAAACGCACTTCATGGATTCGAATCCAGAACCTCAAAGTGAGATCATGAACCCTACACTATCAATCTTTTAGGATATTGAATAAGACGATATTCTAGGCATTCTTACATCACTTTTTTTAATAAGGGTTCATGATTATTCAATACAAATAAATAAATTATATATTTATTTGAAAGTATAAAACTGAAAGATGTGTAAATATTATTACCCAATTTTAGCAGCGGATTTTAAATAATTTATGGAAATGTATTTTAGTACAATCATATGAAAGTGGATATAAGATAATTTTAATTTTTTACTAACAAATAAAAAAGATAGACCCTCCTGTCATGAAAACAATGAGAGATTATTTGGTGCAACAGTGGTATAGGTGACGTGGTACCACAAGCGAATTAAAAAAATGACATGTAGAGTTTCTTCACCTATTTTTGAGTTGTTTTTTAATTTTTTAGCACGCGTGACAGTGGATGATTGGCTTGTTGCATGAATGACGTGGTACCACTGTTACATATAAGATTTTCTCGAAAACAAGAGGCTAACCAATTAACTACAGAATCACTTAAAGATTTTTCTTTTTAATAAAATATAAAAAATTAAAACTTATATATGGTGTCATTTTGTAAAATCCTAACTAAAAAATGTATTCATTGTCCCATAAATGTAGTGAGTTATAACAAACTTTGGATCAAATTATACAAAAGTGTTAATATTTCTGGTTACTTTATGTTTCTTTTCCCTCTTAAAGGGAACAAATTGGTACAAAATGACATAAAATATGGGATCATAAATGTTCATAAGAACTTGCTTTTTAGCAAAATGATTCATAAAGGAAAAATAAAGCAAATGCTTATGCATTCTGTTAGATTATTTTGTCTTGATTTTAAACTTGGAATAATATAAACTTGCACTATTTCCCTTCAATTCCAGTACACAGAAGTTTTAATTGAGAGCTTTTGTTATATTAATTTGTTTCTTCATTCATGGAGACAGTGCTTGCTATGATATTTTTATTTTTCAGTTCTTTATGTATTTCAGTTTCTTTTTCACTTCATGTCCCAGCAATCTTCACATTTGGTGACTCCATTTTTGATGCTGGAAACAATCACTTCAACAAAAATTGTACTGCTCAGGCTGATTTCCCTCCTTATGGTTCAAGTTTTTTTCATCATCCTACTGGGAGGTTCACTAATGGCAGAACAGTAGCAGATTTCATTTGTGAGTTTATAATTATTTATATACAAAAAAGATATAGAGAATAAATCTCTAGTAACGACGTCCTTAATTATTTTTACAAATTGATGACTCCGCTACGTATATATAAACTCATATATTCTAGTGAAGTATGTGTTTTCATGTCTTTTAATTGTCACGTTGTTGAAATGAATTAATGTAATTTTTTACTGCTGAATTATTTTATGTTGGCAGCACAATTTATTGGCATTGAGTTACAAAAGCCATATCTGGAGGCACAAATTGCTGTGATAAATGGAAGTAGGAAAGATTATCCAGAAAATGGCATAAACTTTGCAAGTGCTGGCAGTGGTGTTCTTATGGAAACTAATCTGGATTGGGTAAGAAAATTAATTTAAAAAATAAGAATATTAAACATGCAATTCTTGTTCTATGTTTTTATTATTTTTATGGTTACGCAACCAGCTCGTTGTTACTTGCCATTTTAGTTATCAAAACAAAATCGTGAGAGGAAAAAAAGAAGTAGAAGACAAAAACTGGGGCCAAAAAGAAGAATGAAATAGATTTGAAACCCTAAAAAAATAATTAGGACTTCCAAATGCTTTCAGATTTAATTAATAATTTTGACATACCCTTATTTCAGGAGCCCTTTAATTTGGTGAGCATATATCTATGATCATATGGGTGAAACAGAAGCATTAAGCTGCTTTTGGATTTCAATTTGTCACAGGGAGTCATACCAATCCAGGAGCAGCTTCAGCAATTCCAAGCACTTGTAAACCAAAGCCAAATTATCAAAAACCAAGTCCAAAAATCTCTCTTCCTCTTTGAATCAGGCTCCAATGATATTTTCAACTATTTCCTGCAATTTGACACCCCAACACTTACACCAGATGCTTATGTTCAAGCCATGTTAGCACAAGTTGCAAAGTTGATTGAGCAGCTTTACAATCTCGGTGCTCGCCGCATTGCCTTGTTTTCACTTGGCCCTGTTGGATGTGTTCCGGCCAGGGCTCTGTTGCCCGGTGCACCGGTCGATCGATGTTATGAAAAAATGAATGTGATGGTCAAGAATTACAATATTGGATTGCAAAATTTGGTCCAAAATGTTCCTACTATGTACCCTGGTGCTGTTGCTGTTTATGGTGGTGTATATGACCTTGTTCAGAGATTTAGAGCTGCTCCTACACGCTATGGTATGTTATGTCCGAACGTCCTCGATCACTTGAAAATTTATTTTAATATTTAACATGTTACTGAAATTAATTTCAATATTTATTCTTATGATTGCTATACAGGTTTTAGTGATATTTCAAGTGCATGTTGTGGTGAAGGAACTCTAGGAGGATTGGTGCAATGTGGGAAAGAAGGTTACAAAATTTGTGAAAATCCAAAAGCATTCTTGTTTTGGGATTATTTTCATCCATCTGAGCATACTTACAATCTCATTTCCAAGGCCTTATGGGAAGGAAATGATTCAGTCATCAGGCCTGTTAATTTGAAGACTCTATCCAACGTCATTACTTCCACTCAAGTTTGACCATGAAATATAGAATCAATTTCATAATAACAAAAATATTATTCAATAATACATCGTTAATTTGGTGTTATATCTTAAGCTTATGTACGTTACATGTATGCCTTAGGGATATATTCTTTGATTTCATAAAAATTTGGTTTCAGATTTTTTTTTCAATAAGGTTAATAATTGTGTTGCTATTTATACATCGATATATAAAGTTGAACGGTGGTCATTAAATTTATAACTTCTATCATAATTTGAAATCAATACATATTTCATGTTTAATGTTAGAAAATTATAATTGATAATTATGTGATAAGAAAACATGGCTATTATATCCCGGTACACATAAGTTGAATCAATGACTATTACAATGGAAATATGGTAATTGAACTTGAAATTTCTATTATTGAACATATATCAATTTCAAATTTAATGATACAAGTTTTAAATTCAATAACCTCCGTTTTAAGTTCAATAACCATTTTTTCAATTTAATTTTAACACCCCTCATATGGGTTTTGTAAGTATTATAACGATGTCTTCTTATCTAATAATTATCGATGATAATTTTTTAAAAACACCTAATTATTAAAATAAACAATAGATTAAAAAATGCTACTAATATTAAACATTAATAATTAGCCTAACAATTTCACCGGATGAAACGGCATGCTTTATAAGCTACTATCATAATGTTATTTTCTTTCCATATATATATATGTCTATTTGGGAGAAAAATATGCACTTGGGAAATTGACACGGTACGAGATGCATAGAGTTTCAGGATCTCCCATCAAGATCAGGTTTCAGGGTCTCCTGTCAGAGTCTGATTTAGGAGCCTTTCATCAGAACCCAACTTCGGGACCTATCGTCAGAATCTGGCCCCATCAAAGTCTGATGACAGAACCTCTCACAATAATTTGACTCCAGAATCTTCCATCATAATCTGAATTCAGGGCTCCCCGATAGAAAGTTCATATCAAACTCGACTCTAACAAATACAAGCAAAGATCGTGCGAAGGTTGAGCCTGATATATCAGCTCCTTAATGACAAGAATATGCTGAACAATGAAGGAAACAATCAATTTACATTCTTTTTTTAAGATGGACAATCATCTAGAATAAGGAAGTTTCGAGATCTTAGGGAGTGAGCTAGTTAATGGGAAACGTGAATTGAAATGTAACCGTTGTCAATTTTATTTTCATTTTAACGAGATATTATAAATAGTGAAAAAATCCTAAAGTAAAGGGATGAACTTTTTGATATTCAAGTTATACAGAGTACTTTTGATCAACTTTTATATTCTTCTTTTAATTATATTATTTGTAGAGTTTACTGCACAAACAATGTCATATGTTTATTAATTAATTATTGATATAATATCACTTATATATACTTTCGTTGTATTAAATAATAGAAAATGATGCTTCATT
This sequence comes from Zanthoxylum bungeanum, assembly GCA_019454045.1. Classification (NCBI taxonomy): domain Eukaryota; kingdom Viridiplantae; phylum Streptophyta; class Magnoliopsida; order Sapindales; family Rutaceae; genus Zanthoxylum; species Zanthoxylum bungeanum. Next base: position 112,252 of record SKCR01016359.1, on the reverse strand, counting down.
CGGACGAGTACCTCGAAATAGTGCCCGAACATGCAAAATTCAAAACTATAATTTTGCATGCTTAAACACCAATTTGAATGTCCAATTCTGATAAAGGAGAAAATCTTCTATGCAATAGTGGTACCACGTCATCCATGCAACAATCCAATCATCCACTGCCACGCGTGCTAAAAAAATTAAAAAATAACTAAAAAATAGGTGAAGAAACTCTACATGTCATTTTTTAAGTTGCTTATGGTATTACGTCACCCATACCACTTTTGCATCAAAGAATCTCTCCAATAAAGTAGCACAGCGGTTAAAGAATTACTATGTAGATAGTAGATTCTCGTATACAATGCCAATGCCGAAATTGTTGGTAATTTTTCACATTAATATATATATATATATAATATATATATATATATGTGTGACAAAACATTTTGAATTGTTGGAATTAATAGCCCACAGCCCCACACACTACATACACCCAACTTCCAAAGAAATGTTGAAACCTAAGTACCTAATTATAATAATAAATAAATAGAATATGGTCCTCAAACGTCTAAATTTCTACATTTTTTTTAAAATTTCAATCTTATTCCTCTGATAAAAATTAAAATGTATTTAAATGCAATCTGAGCGAACTATAATTATACATTCATTTAGAATTTATTTTTTTCTTTCGTGGAGAAATCTCTGATAATCTCACATTAATAAAATTATAATATATAAATTTAGGTACCCTATCACTTTGCAAATCACACATTTTTAATTAGGTAAATCCACAACATTCAATTTTGTAATTTATTCCATATCCTCCATCATCGAACAATTCTTTAAAGGCTCCTATCTTTGATTTTCCATAATATTAGTTATTATTAGAGGATTAAAATTAAAGTCATATTTATTCATTTTTAAAATATTCACTTTTTTTTATTAAAAATCTCTTCTGTGAAAGAATGCCCAACCAACAAGGTCGTCTATTTTAAAACACCTTTTTTTTTTTTTTTTTTGCAATAATATAATTAATATGTGTGTGTCCTTCATTAATACGTGATATAAAAATTAGCACATCAAAAATGAAAAATAAAGTCAACAACACTTGACACATGATAAATTTGGATGGATTGATGAAACTTCTTCATATGAAATTTAAAGTATGTATCTCAACTATGTATAATTTAATATTGTTGTTTTAGATTTTATATCTTATCTATTTTTTTTAACCTAACAAACACGTTTACTTAATGTATTTGTTAAGATAAAAGGATGGGATTCTGATTTAAAAAAGAATTTGGATTCAATGTTAAACTTGAGTTTAAGTGTATGTATATTGTACGGGCCAAATTTGGATCAAGGATAAAACCGTCTTGCACTTCGAACCAATACTAGGTGAGGCCCAAAGCGATAACCCAACCCATTAAACGTTAAATCATTTACAAAAACAAATCCAATAGCTTGAGGACAAACCCCCTTAATTATTTACCGACTGTTTCTCTCTTTTCCTAAACACAATATATATTATCACATGCAAATATTCTTCATGACCGAAAGATAAAATTCAGAGCACGTTGTGGGCTCCTTTGCCAGAAATGTCAGCACGTTATGGGCCCATTGTCAGCTTCTGTTACAGCTATAAAGTAAACTCTTTCAAATCTATAAAATGATACATAACTCAGCATACGCGGGAACGGGGGGCATGATTTTCTCTCTTACAAGCTTATGCACTCTGACACAAGCCCTCTAGCTCTCCATTCCTTTAAACACTTGTCACCGCCCTCACGACCACCCAAAGAGGACAAGGTAACAACAAACCTTGCTTTCATATTTTGCATATTTACTGCTCATTTCATACTACTGACTTGAGCGTCGGAGTGCTCCCGACACCCACCACACCGGTGGGTAGTCTACTCCCGCTCACTCTACCTTTGTTTTACAGGATCTCTAATGCCCCAAATTTCAAATTCTCGATTGTGGACCTCGGTCGAAATCCAGCATCCACAATTTTACGCCCACCGTGGGGCCTTAGTGATTCATAGCGAGCAAATATCTCTTAGTCTACAATTCCTAAAACACTGTCATTGATGGCTTCAAGCGGTGAACAGACGCCAGATCCATTTGCAGCCCAAATAACTATACTGCAAGAGCGATTACGAGCTTTGAAGGAGGAGGACCTAACCATGCAAAACTCCAATTTAAACCTCCAAAAACAGCTGGAATGCGATTCACCTCAAACGATTCCACCGGTAACAAAATTTTATTTTTTCTCTCTGTCATAGCCACTCGACCAGTGATTATAACTTGACAATGTGGCAAATATCATGTTATCTTGCTAAGAAAATTATTTGTTTTAAAAAGTCATACGACAAATCAAGCAAGAAAACTTAGAAATTGATCAAAAAGTAATCTTTCATCCAACTTTCAAGGTTTTCATTACAAAAAAATAAATAAATAGCAAATTGCATAAATCATTCTGCAAGCTATTTGGTCGCCATAACTTCGGTAGAAGGCTGAACATCTTTAGATGGAACTTCAGAAGTTTGAACAAGAGCAGTAGATATTGGGTCAATTTCAGGCAATCCACAGTCTTCAACTGCCTCAGCATGTCATGTTTCTCCATAATAACCCCTTCTTCTGCAGCACCTTCAATGGCCATTCGCTCTTCAACCACTTCCTTCGTAAGAACTTCCTCCCATTTTTCTTCTTCTTCCCCTCCACTCGAAAGAGACAACCCAGCAGCCAATATGTCATACTCTCTGATCCATTTCATCGGCTTCCATGCGACATGTTGACCAGCCAGATATTCCTTCATCAGATTGCTCATCCCTTTCATCATCGACTCAAACGCAATCCCTTCAAGCTGTTCAAGTAATTCAGCTTTCTCTTTCGTCAAGTTCTCCACACTCTCCTTGTATGCTTCATTGGTAGCCTCAGATACTTCCTTCTCCAATTTCAGTGCTGCTTGTGTCTCATTCAACTCTTTTTCAACTTTTCTCAACTTCATTTCAGAGACGTCAAAATTCATTTTCAATTCCGCAAAATCCTTTCTCATTGACGAGTTGGCCTTCTCTAACTCCCTCATCATTTTCTGGCTCAGTTCAGCATACTCTTGCATAAAAATGCCACACTCCATGACCTGAAACAAAATTCACTTATGACTCTCACTCGTAGGGGTGAGCAAAATCGGTTTCGGTTCCGCACTAAGTGGAACCGGAACCTACCCAATTAAACAGGGTACCCTATTATTCGGTTCCAATCTGGTTCCGGTCCGGTTCTGAATTACCCTATTTTAAAATATTGGTTGGGCATTTGCAGCACTCAAAACCTCAATACTGTTGGCAGAAATATATTATTTATTTTCAAAATAAATTTTTGTTCTCTGCTCTTCCAGAGCTAACCTCAGATTCAATCAAATGGCAGCACTACAACAAGCAGCAGATCATGTTCTGTTCGAAAGCAAATCTTGCAATTACATCCATTCGGATCACTCACAGCAATCATTCTCACACCATTTCTGTTTCTCAAAACGCTGCTTCTACTACACCTGTAATCTTTTCTTCTCTTTTACTTAAATTAGTATTTAAATTTCACATTTTACTTTGTACAAATTTGAATATCGGTGGATAGTATTTAAAAAATGATTTTTTTCCAAAGCTGCAATTTCCAAAAACTTGGAAATTCCATCCACATTCCCCTTCATAATCTGATTAGATTACTCCCCAGTCCGATGGCTTCCTTCTGCAGAGCCAATAGGGTAAAATGTTTGCTTTCCATTCAATGACCATGCATAAAACCGGTTTCATGGTCCGGTTCCGGTTCCGATCATTTTGGAACCGGAACCTACCCGGATAAAATCGGTTCCTTCATTTTTGGAACCGGAACCTACCCGATTACAACCGGTTCCGGTTCCAAACCCGAAAAATTGGTCCGGTTCCAACCGGTTCCGGGTAGACCCGGAACCGTTGCTCACCCCTACCCACTCGACAGAAAAATAGAAATAAACATACAAGTATATTTACATCTCACCTGATAACTCAAAGCTGAAATCTTCTTGCTTGTCTCGGTTGGACCAAGTTCAGTCAACCGATGTTCATCTTCTTCGAGTATGAGTCATTTGATAAATTTAGATAGGCTGGAAGGATCTGAAATTACAGTTGACCCGTGAGGAATCCTCACAATAACACCTTCAACGTCTTCCTCCATTTCTACTATTGCCTTCCTCTTTTTTGAAGCAGAGACCTTCTCAATCTGTTGTGTCATTGATTCGGGAACATCAGCCGAAACGACTTCTGTTGGTTTAGAGATTTCCATTCGGTGGCTTCAGACTCCTTCCCTTTGACTTTCTTAATCTTCCTCCGGCTCCTCATTTCATCAAGATTTGGCACCTTGAATGGACCAGACATCAATTCAGCTGCGCATAAAAATTCTTCAGGGTCAGCGGTTTTAAAAACAGCATCCCTCCAAATGTAACCTCAATCGCCCAAGTGCACAATATCATGGCCAAAATATTCTTACTCAGAGTCAATGAAGTACCTTCTGAATCAAACACTTCCTTCCACAATGGAGTTAACCTCAGTCTACTCTCTTCTAAAGCATCTCTCCAGTTCCTCTTCGAATCAGGCAAGCAGAGAATGTACTTTGTGTTTGAGACGACTCGACTGGTAGTATCAAACTTTTTGTTTAACTGAAGACCTGGAAGAAAGAAAAGAAGAATATTTTCAGCCATATAAATTATTAAATACATAGTACTAAGGTAAGGGTGATGATATACTCACTCGATGAACTCTAATGTTCAAGAATATTACCACTCCCATTCGATCCAAATACAATATCTCATCTAACAAAGAGATAACTTTTCTGCCAACCCCCATTGTCGTTTGTCAAAAGCCCCAACACCAAATGCTCCCTCTTTTGTCGGAGATACAAGTGATACCTCCCTTTTTCTTTCAGGAGTTCTTTTATGTAATATGTATACAACAAATCTTTTACCCCGAATTCAATCCGTAATTCAAAGGCCATACATTCAATCGACAGCAGAATCCTCCAAGTATTTGGCATCAGCTGAGAAGGAGCCAGCTGATAATGATCCAACACTTCCCATATTAACTTCGGAATAGGGAATCTGAATCCATCCATAAATGGGCGTTCATAGAACTCAATCCATCCGGGAACTTTGTAATCTACTCTTTCAGCCGACGATGCTAATCTTACTTCAATTGATGGAGGAAACCTATATTTCAATTTCATTTCTCTCATTGATTTTCCAGTCACTCGACTAGCTGGATTCTAAGTTAGGATATTTGTTGGTTCGCTCGTGCTTGGAACCCCACTCGACTCTCCAAAGGCGGGTAAAGATCTCAGAGGTGTCGCTTCAGTGGGCACTCCTAAAGGTGGTTTAGCTATTGTTACGACACTCGCCTCTATGAAATATTCATACGACCAATCCCTATGAGTTTTTTCATCACTTGAATCATCCAAAGGTTGTTCAATATACTTATCAATTTGCGCACCTAAACTACCTAATGATTCGTCACTCAATATTTTCCAGGCGACGGGGTTACAAACACAAGTTTCCTATAATATCTACCCCTTATCATATCTAAACCCGTCTAAATCACAAACAAAATCCAAAAGTTTCACTAAATCTTTCAAGATCAAATAACCTATTTGACTAAGAACATTTCGAAACTACACGGCGAACAATTGAAGAAATTAAAAAACATCAAGAATGATGCAAATAGTACCTTGAAGATCACGAGAGCTCCTAAACTTCTTGCCAACCGAGAGGAATTCTTTTGTAAGACAAAATGACTCTCAAAATCCATTCTTATACACTCCATTTTGGCGCTTCAAATTCCCTCGAAAATTTATCTCGAAAAATCCCATTAGGGTTTTATTTAATGAACTTGGGCTCCAAACACCCTTAGGCCCAACTTCCCTCAAATCTACCAAGAATATTATCACTATGAAAACAACTAAGGTGATTGGGTGACATCTGTCAATTCCGAGGATATCTCATCCATCTAATGGAATCTCTTCCTCTAGAGTAGAACCTTGACAACTTGTTTCATTCGACACAACCTACAAAGGATCGTTGGATTTCAGTCAATATTTCTTTATGAAGATTGCAAGCTTATATCAGTCGATATTAGCATATGATTCTTTGTCAGTTTCTTTCATTCGACAAGCGTGAGTGATGATTTCATATGATTATTTCAGTCGACATGCATATATGAGGTGATTGCAGGTACACTCCAGTCAACATGCATGAGAGAATGTTTCATATAATTATTCCAGTCGACATGCATGTACAAAAGTCTTTGAAGGTATTCCAGTCGACATGTATGTATGAAGTGTTTCATGATTACTTCTGTCGACATGCACGTATTGGAATAATTGCGGGATAATTTCAGTCGACATACTTATAAAATGTGTTAGTAGGAACATTCCAGTCGACAGACTTATATGAACTCTCATATTTATATTCAAGTGCATATCTTTATGAAATATTGGTATTCCAGTCGACATGCATGAATGGAGATATGTCGTATAATTATTCCAGCCGACATACAAGAATGAATTGATTGCAGGTACATTTCAGTCGACAAGCATACATAAACTTATTACTTGAACATCACTCGACACGTATGTATGAAGTGTTTATAGATTATTCCAGCTTGCATCAATATTTGCATCTTTGCAAGATTATTCCAGCCTACATCAATATTTGCATCTTGGCAAGGTTATTCCAGTCGACATATATGTATGATGATTTTTTGTATAAGATCAATTCAGTCGACATACATGGAGCCTTGTGTGTATTCTTGTCAACATCATCTTATGAAGAATATGCAGGTACATCCCAGTCGACATGCATGTATGAAAAATTCATAAAGTCACTTCAGTCGACATACATGTATGAAGTAATTGCAGGTATTCCAGTCGACATCTTTATGTTATTCTTAGTAAGATTATTTCAGTCGACATTCTTATATAGAGCCATATACAAACGTTTCAGTCGACATTCTTTTATGGAGTCATTATGTGTCCATACCTTTATGAAGTATTTAAATTTCAGTCGACATCAACATTTGAACATTAGTAATAGTTGTTTTAATAGACATCCATGTATGTAGTGTTTGCAGTGACTGCAGGTATACTCCAATTGACATGCATGTATGAAGGATTCATATAATTACTTCAGTCGACATGCATGAACAAGAATGTTTGTGGGTATACTCTATCCGACGCTGCATGATACAATGCTGACACACACGGAGCTTTGTATGAATATTCTTGTCAACATACATATATCAAATGTTTGCAGGAAGATTTCAGTCGACATCCATGTTTGAAGTGTTTGCAGGTACATTCCAATCGACATGTATATATGAGAATCTTTGCAGGATTCTTCCACACGACATACATGTATGAAGTGATTGCAGGAACATTTCGGTCAACATGCATGCGTAAGAATCTTTGTAGGTATATTCCAGTCGACACCCGTATGAGAATCTTTGTACGTATATTCCAATCGACATACGTGTATGAAAACCCAGTATAAATAAGATATTTCAGTCGATAATACACATATGAAGACTTGGTGTGAGGATTTTCCACTCGACACCACATGTATGAAGACTTGGCATGAGGATATCCCAGTTGACACTTGACATACGAAGACTCATCAAGAGGAAGACGTCCCAGTTGACGTGCATGACTTGGCTAGAATATCTCACTTGACACTACCTGGGTATTTAGTCTGAAGATATTCCACTCGACACTAAATGGAGATTTGATGTGTACATCTCAGTCGACATTACCAGGTTCAGTCGACTGGGAACATTCCCCATGGCTCAAATAGAGTTAAGTTGAAGATTTGGCCTTCATCTAGTCCAGACGACATTGAAGACTCCTCTGGTCATTGACCAGTAGTATGGAGATTGTCCTGGCCTTCATCTGGTTCAGTCGACTGAGAACATTCCCCATGGCTCAAATAGAGTCAAGTTGAAGACCTGGCATTCATCTGGTCCAGACGACTTTGAAGACTCCTCTGGTCATTGACCAGTAGTATAGAGATTGTTCTGGCCTTCATCTGGTTCAGTCGACTGGGAACATTCCTCATTACTCAAATAGAGTTAAGTTGAAGACCTGGCCTTCATCTGGTCCAGACGACATTGAAGACTCCTCTGGTCCTTGACCAGTAGTATGGAGATTATCATGGCCTTCATCTGGTTCAGTCGATTGGGAACATTCCTCATGGCTCAAATAGAGTCAAGTTGAAGACTTGGCCTTCATCTGGTCCAGACGACATTGAAGGCTCCTCTGGTCTTTGACCAGTAGTATGGAGATTGTTCTGGCCTTCATCTGGTTTAGTCAGCTGGGAACATTCCCCATGGCTCAAGTAAAGTCAATATATGACATTCATCTGGTCTAGAAAAATTTGAAGACTCATCTGGTCCTTGACTAGTAGTATGGAGATTGTCCTGTCATTCATCTGGTTCAGTCGACTGTGAACATTCCCCATGACTAATATATAGTCAAGTTGAAGACCTGACATTCATCTGGTCCAGACGACATTGAAGACTCCCCTGGTCATTGACTAGTAGTATGTAGATTGTCCTGACCTTCATCTGGTTCAGTCGACCGGGGACATCCCCCATAGACTCATGTGGAGTCAAATGAAGACATGGACTTCCTACAGTCCAGACGACACATGTCGTGTGAAATAACTCTTGAACCTTCATCTGGTTCAGTCGACTAGGAACATCCCCCATAGACTCATATGGAGTCAAATGAAGACATGGATTTCCTACAGTCTAGACGACACATGTCGTGTGAAATAACTCATGAACCTTCATCTGATTCAGTCGACTAGGAACATTCCACATGACTCATGTAGAGTCGAGTTCAACACATGACCTTCATCTGGTTTAGAAAATTTGAAGACTCTCATGGTCATTGACCAGTAGTGTGGAGATATCATGACCTTCATCTGGTTCAGTCGACTGTGAACATTCCCCATTGGCTCATGTGGAGTCAAGTTCAAGACCTGGCCTTCATCTGGTCCAGACGACATTATAAACCCATGGTATTTGGACCCGTTGTATGGGGATTACCCTAACCTTCATCTGGTTCAGTCGACTGGGAACATTCCTCATTGGCTCATGTGAAGTCAAGTTCAAGACCTGACCTTCATCTGATCCAGACGACATTATAAACCTCTGGTCTTTAAACCCGTTGTATGGGGATTACCCTAACCTTCATATGGTTCAGTCAAGTGGGAACATATCGAATGGCTCTTAAAGAAACAAGTTCAAATACCCAAAATTTTACCTACATATATTTTCATATATTTCGCTTCATATGACATGCTTGACAAATAATCTCTAAGTCAAAGAACTTCTTGACTTAGAGAGTATGGGACCAACTGTACGTGCCAAATTTGGGCCAATGGTAAAATCGTCTTTCACTTCGAACCCAATACCAGGTGAGGCCCAAAGCCATAACCCAGCCCATTAAACGTTAAATCATTTACAAAAGCAAATCCAATAGCTTGAGGACAAACCCCCTTAATTATTACTGTTTCTCTCTTTTCCTAAATACAATATATATTATCACATGCAAATATTCTTCATGACCGAAAGATAAAATCCAGAGCACGTTGTGGGCTCCTTTGCCAGAAATGTCAGCACGTTGTGGGCCCATTGCCAGCTTCTATTACAGCTATAAAGTAAAATCTTTCAAATCTATAAAAGGATACATAACTCAGCATACGCGGGAACGCGGGTAGGATTTTCTCTCTTACAAGCTTTTGCACTCTGACACAAGCCCTCTAGCTATCCATTCCTTTAAACACTTGTCACCGCCCTCACGGCCACCCAAGAGGATAAGGTAACAACAAACCTTGCTTTCACATTTTGCATATTTACTGCTCATTTCATACTACTGACTTGAGCGTCGGAGTGCCCCCGACACCCACCACACCGGTGGGTAGTCTATTCTCGCTCATTCTACCTTTGTTTTGCAGGATCTCTAATGCCCCCAATCTTCAAATTCTCGATTGTGGATCTCGGTCGAAATCCAGCATCCACTATGATCGATAGTGGTTGATCTATTTATTCTAATATTTTTTAGCCGTCAAATAGCTATATATTGGCCAATGAATTTAGATTTTATTATTATAATATTATGTTATCTTTACAAGTATCAAAATATAAAAATGATATTAAGTTATGAAATATTATGGTCAGCTCATAGTTATTCGATAAGATTGTTTAAATTATGAATATAAACATACACGTCTGGCATATATAAATCTAGAAACACTTGATATTTTTGAAAATATCACCAAATTTAATCTAGATAACATTTTATCGCATATATATCAGTTAGGATGTAATTATAATATTAAACTATATCCATTTTTATGCTGGATCTATTATTTTATTTTGTAAATAATATATATATTAAAGAAATGAACAACATATGGCAGTCACCAAGGCTCACAAAGAAGCAACCAAATAGAGAAGCAACAAGAGGTTTGCCACCATATTTGACTCTATCCCATTGATGTGATTGAAGCTGTTTGGTATTTTGTGGGTGAAATTTTATAATTTTTAAGTGTTTAATTTATAAATTTAATATGAAAAAATTAAGAGGGTTGGCTGATTTTCTGATCTGATATATAAAAAGTTTTCCTATCGATGTAAGAAAAATTTATATGGGACAAATTTAATACATCCCATCAATAAATATAAGATATATGTTAATCAAAATTTTCTCTTTTCATTATTATTGATTAATTTCAAATTTAATATATATATCAAAATATTAATATAAAAATCCATATACCAATCCCACTCAAATCTTTCTCATTTAATGTAATATATATAACTTTTTTTTTTTTTGAAAACGTTGAAATTCTACTGCCAAAATCACTAGATTCGGATTTAAATAGGTTAAATAAAATCTTCAATTATCTCAAATTTTTACATGAAACACATTCTTTATATTTAAATCCAAAACTTAAAACTTAAATCATAAATAATAAATCATAAATCATACATCATAAAATCACATCCGATAAATAACTTGACAAAAAGAACAACACCAACTCACTCTCCACTGGCTTTTCCGAATCCATGTGATTAAAATTAAACAAACAAACAAACAAACAACCCTCAGAAAATTCCACGATCCACACACTTTCTAGTAACCTGTTAAATCGTGTCAAATTGGCAGGGACCCACACGCATTTACAGCCCACATTCGCCATAATTTTTTTAAATAAAATATTTTTTGAACTCTTTTTCTTTCTAAAGCCTAACGCGTCTTCTTCTGCCCGCTAATTAAAACTTCATTTTGGGTAATAATATATAGGTCCCTAACCTATTATACAATCCAAACTAAGGACATGGTTTCTAGATATTTTCTTTAAAGGCCCCTGCCGTCAAATTTTAGTTTTTGAAAGTTTGTTATACCCCCAAAATAAATCAAATTATTTTAAAATAAAGCGTTCAAATATTTGATTTTATTAACGGATTTTAATATAAGAATTTCTTTTTTACCTTAAAGAAACATCACATTTCAACTTCATTCTTTCTACATTTAAATTAATGTAAGAAACATGTAGGTTTTTATAAAGTAGTTTAATTATTAAATACATAATAGCTTCAATTAAGCTAATAAAATTATGTGCCAATTTTATTCTACATATGAAGCAATCAAATCTTAAGAACACTAGTATTTAAAGACACGATTTAATGATTTTCAAGTAGTTTTCGAATTTGGGGATATAATATGACAAACAATGAATTTGGACTTTACCCACTCCTTATCTTTTAAAAAAATTAAGAATAATAGCTCTTACAATTAAATAGATTTTATTCTACATATAAAGTAATCAAATCCTAAAAATACTCTTAAAATTAAATAGCAATTTATTCTACATATAAACAATTAAATTTTAAAACGAAATATACTCTTAAAATTAACTCTCATTTTTTCTTTATTTATAAGACAATCAAAGTATGAAATCACGCTCTTAAAATTAGCTGATAATTAGCAACTTCATTCTAAATATAAGCAATCAAATAAATACAAAAACAAACAAACAAAAATCCATAATAAATTTTCTGTTGGATTAGCATAATTTGGGAAGATATCTGTGATTCTCATGTGGTTAATAATACCACAGTAACAGGGACCCGTATGACAGTAAAATGTAAACTATGTCTTTACCTGTGGTTTTACCAAAATTTAGAGACGCACATTTTATTTTATTTCTTATTCACTAGTCAAAATATTGTACCCACACCATTGACCCTCATTTTACATTTATATATAAAACCCCAACATCCCCCAGATTATTTTCTCAACAAATCCTCAACGAATTTTCCAAAATCAACAAAATTTTCAAGAACCCTTTCGTGTTTTTACATGGGCAATTACGTGTCCTGTACATTTTCAACTCCGTTGATAAAGAGTCCGAAGGCGGCCAGAGTAATTCTCCCCGGCGGCGAGAGAAGGCAGTTCCGGGATATTGTGAAAGCCGCAGAGGTGATGCTCGAGTGCCCAAACTTCTTCTTAACAAACGCCAAGTCCCTTCACATTGGAAAAAGATTCTCGGCGCTGGGTGCTGACGAGGAGCTCGAGTTTGGCGACGTCTACGTAATGTTTCCGATGAGACGTGTCAATTCTATGGTGACTGCAGCTGACATGGCTTCGCTTTTCATGGCTGCCAACTCTGCAGCCAAGAGAATATCCGGGCCGGGATTAAAGATTATGAGTGTCTCGCCAGAGGAATCCAAGGAGGAAAGAATATTGAGTGATGGTGGTGAAGATAATAATAATAATAATGATGAAGCGTCAAGATTGAGCTTGGACGTAGTTGATGAAGGCTTTTTTCCGGTACCGGAGTTTAAGTATAGGTTAGTTTCTTGTAGGTCAAGGAAGCCATTGTTGGAGACTATTAAGGAAGAGCCTGTTTGTTCTAGGTGATGTGATGATTTGATTAAAAGGGATTTTTTTAAAAAAAAATTACTCTGATTAAATCTAATATAGATAGAGATTGGGTTGTGTGAATCAAATAGGTTTGATTTAGAAATTTGTTGATAGTATTTGGGGAAGCTTGTTTGTTAATCACTCTAATTATTGTGATTTTAATACTACTAATTAAATTGAAAGTTTTTCACATATTATGACCCTTTGTTGTATACTTTTGATATGATCAAAAGTTGTTTATGTAATTCTAGCTGTTTTGTTTTTGGCAGAAAATTTTTCCATTTTCCAACAATTATAAGTTGTTAAAACTATGAAACAGGAAAGTTATTATATGCTCTGCTTTTTATCCATTTATTGTTGTTAAAGACATTATCTAGAAAATAGAATTCAACCATCTTACCCAGAAAATAGTTAATTCAAATTTTACATAATTCATTTAATTCAATGAATTAACTATGTTACATTCTATTTCAAAAAAATAAATAAAAATAAAAACTATGTTGGATTCAAAAGACAAAATTGGTACATCAACTATTTAGTATTTACAGGCTTCAGTTCTGAACTGTTCATGTGGGCTTGGATAATAAATACTGGACAGAATTGTAAATTGGTGTATTGAGATATACAAGGGATGGACTTGGGCCTTTGGAGGTCTAGCTTGTTTCTTTAGCCAAACTTCATCCGAATGATAAGTTGATCGTAAAAGATGACACAAAAGAGGGAAAATAACATAATATAATATAAATTATAAACTTGAAGAAATTATTAACTTTAATCCTCATAAAATTAAGAGAGAAAAAAATTCGATAATCAATCTAGTTTTGACAGTGGTATTGTCGTGGGAAACTGCAGATTTTCGTTGATTTTTTTTGTAAGAATCATTTTATGATTTTTCTCGATTTTCCGTTAATCCGAAACTCCAATTGATGAACCATCAGTGTCATTGGAACTGAGAGAGGGAGACGAACGCATGGCCTCCAGAAAATCCGGATATTTGTCGGCGTTAAGCGCCGATGCGCGACATAAGCAGCTACGCGTGACGCCCACGCGTGGCCTGAAGACGCAGCGAGGGACAGAATGTCACCGCCGATCACCCAAGTCTCCCTCCATGATGTTCCGACCATTCCAAATAGTACCAGACCTCCGAATCTCGATTTTCATATCATTCGTCGTTATATTCAATTTATACGTATATGTATTTCAGAAATATAATTAGCCTTAAAGTGAGATTAATTTACTTACTTATACTATATAAATGATTGTCATGTGGTTGGAAGTGAATTACATATTTAATCGGGAAATATGGTTGAGTAAGAATATGTGCGGGAAGTTATTGTAGGCCGAGATTTGGGCTATTGATGTTAAAATAATATATGGATGTATGTATATTTCGAATTGAATATGATTGTAAGTTTATGAGGATGTATTGTATAATGAAAGTACGTATTGTAGAAGGAACTCTGTCGAAATGTCGTTAGGATTATGATAGCGATTGAATCACGTTTCTTGAATATTATTTCATCTACTCTAGTTAGGATTATTTTTCTTATCATAAATTCTTATGCCTCATTAGGTGATCAAGATGACGTTGGGGGACAGTCTTGCTGCATAGTTTCTTTTCGTGGTAGTCAGGTCACCAGGTGCGTGGATAGTTTGTAACATTGATAATTTTCAAAGTATATAGTTATGTATGTTTTCTTAAATGAATTTCAAGGTAATGTTTTAAATGATTTAGTTTTTTAAAAAATTATATTTTGCTATAAACGAATTGATCGATTTTACGGATTGTGAGTTTGTAGTATATTAGAAAGTTTGCATGATTTTTGAAATACATGAGCATGTGTTTTAGAAATGACTTTCATATTAGAATACACTTCGTGTACATATACGTGGCAGATTATTTACTGTGAGACGATGTCTCGTATTGTCAGTTTTACTCCGGATGCCAGTTATTGCAGTGGGGATTCCCCATTTTGCCAGCTTTTCCGTATTGTCACGAGTGCGTATATAAATAAATGAGCAGTTTTTATTTTATACAGAGTATTTTTGTGCAGAATGAGATTTGTAAGAAATAAGATTTATAATTTTCAGGAAATTATTATGAAAGTTTTATACATCAGTTTACATATTTTTATATTTATTTGTATTATGAAAGACTTATTCGATCCGCATTGTTACTTGTTTATCCACGACACTAAACTGTGATATGTTACACTAAGCTTGAGCTTACTTATTTCTTTAATTTTACAGGTTAAGAAGATTAGTAGATCCTTCATTTTGTCATATGTTGTTTTCTTCATCATATTATGCCAATAGAGAAATGTTGTGCCAATAGTAGAGTGTCTTTTGATATATATTATGGGATGAATGATCTAGATATGTCTTTCTTGTGTGGGTGTATTATTTTGATATAGCCACAAAGTTTATTTTTGATATGTTGATGTATATAAATTTTATCATAGATAATTCATTTGAGATGGATCATTGAGATTTTATCAGTTTCACAACTTCGTGTCACACCTACTCTACCTAAGGGGACGAGTGTGATAGACATTGTCCATGTTAACTGAGTGAATTAATTACTTTGTTGGTCATATCACTAGCTAAAATTAAGAAGTGATGTTATTGCATGTTAGCTATGCAAACTCTTATATAGTATTAGTATAGATTTATGCATGTGATTTCAAGAGTTCTTAATTCCAATCATTTTTTATTTTTATGAGAACATGTTATTATAGCTTAGCCTAAACTACTTAGTTTCTTATTTGATCACTCGACACGAAGTAGATAAAAAGACCGACCTACACGTATAAGGTGTTAAGAAAAAATCTCACATCAGCTAAGATAAACGAATGTATTTAAATTATAAACATTAAGTAATCCTTAACTCTCAAAGTAATTTTTGGATTGAATTAAACCTATGGATTTCAACAAATAATATGAGTTTTTCCATAAAATTTGATGGGACTGGAAAATGGGTCGGACTTGGAAAAATTCAACCTCAATCCAAATAATATGGGCTTTCCACAAAAAAATTGGTAGGATTGGAAAATGTATCGGACTTGGAAAAGTTTAACCAAGCAAATCCCTCCACGTGTTCTAAGCCCCAAGAACCGCGAATCTTGATTTTTTTGTAAGAACAAAATCCTTCCAAGATCAAGTCCAACCCTTAAGGAACCTTGTCTTTAAAAACCTTTCTTTATTTCTTTGAAGAATCTTGATCGGCGATACATCGCCACAACGTTGCCACACGTTGATAAGCTTTTATTCCATAGAACCAAGGAATAATCCACCCCTCAAGATGACACAAGTCCCTTTGTTTTGTAAAAAATATGTTCTTAATTAATTATCAATTATAATGAATAATGCCCCTTTAAATAGGTGGCTAACCCTAATTATACCAAAATATAATAAAATCCTAGTAAAATAAACCCAATAACACATAACTACTTAAAAATTCCATGCATGGAATTTCTAATTTAATTAAAGTTCAGCCCAACACTTAAACATCATATAACCTCAAAAATATGAAACATAAACGTTATAGAGATAAATTGATTCTGTATTTTGACCACGAAGGCTTTTGAATTGGACTTTGCTGTGAACTACAACATTGTAGATTCATGTGTCCTCTTTCCAATGCAACTTGAATCACTAAAATCGGATATCGGATGAGAAAAGTACGTCTAAAATACGAAGACTGCGCAAATCCCGCCACTGCTAATACACCGTTCGGAGATTAAGCCGAAAATCAATCAAGGCAGCCCATGCACGTCCAAAACCCACTCCATTATTGCCTTAGACATAATAAAACATTCATATAAAATATCATACATGGACCAAACTCCAGAATCCAAGGAATCTTCCAAATCCACTAAAAATGCCCAAATACACCAATTTGACAAAGCCATACAATCAGCCACAACTTCAAGTTAATTTGGCCTAACAAACAGAACTCATTCTGGATCACATCATATTGTTTATTAATATTTTAAATTTTTAAAAAAACTCAATTCCTTAAATTTTAAATTATTGATCCGAACTTAAATAAATAAATTTTGAATTATGGTTGAACTTTTTCAAACCCGTCTCATTTATCAATACTATAATTTAAACCTAGAAATATGTCCATTGATTATAACCAAAATGAATACAATAATTATTGTTTGTATACAGCTTGAAATCGAGATGCTCAATTATCTGTTGGAAATCTTCTAAATATTCATTAAGGGTAAAATTGTCCTTTTGTAGCATTGGGTGCTTGTGAGGGGTACAACCCTTTGGAGGGTTGCACCCCACCCCAAAGGGTGCCATATTGGCACCCTTACATGCCTTATAAAAGGAGGCATTATTTTCATTACAAATGACAAGGAAAAATCCGAATTTTGCAGAGACATTTTGTTTTCTTTATTTGTTTTGGAGAGAGTTTCACCACATTCTCAGTTCGAATACTTGTCAAAGAGTGCTCTTTGGACAAGAAGGAACCAAGTTATCCTGGGAGAACGTTGGCCAATTACAAATCCGTAAAGCACCTGTGACGTGGCCAATAAGTTCTTAAGGACAGAGGATTATCTCGACTTGGATTCGTTTTCACAATTTCCAGGTTTTCTGTAATTTCAAGTTTTAAGACTTTCTTAGGGTTTTGCATGTTTTGTAGATCTAGATTTCTATTTCTGGTTTGAATTGTTGTGTAGCATGTTATTTGATGGTTAATGACACTAATTAGACAACAATCATAAGAACTTATTGCATTCTAGTGTTGTTAGACTGTAAATTCGCATGCTAGGGTAGAAATTTTCTGGAAAAATACATACTGTGCATGTAAACCCGTAGGGCGTTCGAACGCCCGACGCACGCGAAGGCTTAAAATCTGAAATTTTGTAAGAACGTTCGAACATGTCTTCAAACGCAACTCGAACGCAAGCCTTCTGCCTAAGAACGTTCGCACGCGTCCTAAACGCAACTCGAACGCAAACTCTCTGGAATCATTCCGTTCGAACGGGTTCTCGAACGATATACGAACGTGAACTCTCTGGAATCATTCCGTTCGAACGCGTTATCAAACACTACTCGAACGTGAACTCTATGGAAACAATTCGTTCGAACGCGTTGTCAAACGCAACACGAACGCACCCACACTGCCAGTATCGTTCGAACGTACATACGAACGCGACACTAACGAAATAGTACTGTAATTATTATAAACTGCAAACTTGATTTAATATTAACTTAGTTAATCATATATTGTAACACATTAATCTTGGTAGTATAGATTAAGTTATTATTAGGGTGTTCAATTATCACAAGCATACACATAGTGATAAAGTTGAAATTGATTGAGTGTTGCATACTTGTGTAGGCATTGCATTTTTGCATATCAGCCCGATGATGAGTCTCGTATGGAGACACTACCTCTTTAGTTGTGAAAGCCGCGGGAAACAAACGTTGGAAGGGTAAAGTTGGGAATTAGTATTTTGTCAGATTTAACTCGTTTGTTTCGCTTCGGGTTCGCTTGTTGGACCTCTGTTTTAAAACACACCAAACCCATTAAAACACATCTCACAAATTAAATAATTAAAATATTTAAAACACATCTCATAAATTAAATAATTAAAACCAATTAAAATTAAACTTAAATTAAATTAAATCACATTCACCAATTAAATTGAACTTGAAATTAAATTAAATAAAATTCCTAATTTAAATAAAACACATTCCTAATTTAATTAAATCACCTACCAATTTAAATAAATCATATCCTTAATTAAAAAGAACAAATCAAACCAATTCCCCTAATTAAAAGATTTCTTTATCACATACTAAATTAAAAGATATCCCCAATTAATACACAAATCATATTCCTTCCCCAACAAGGTAAAACCCATCCCCTTGCCTATAAAAATAACCTCTCTCCACACATTCAAACCCTGGCTGGCTGGCTGATTCTTATGGAAAACACAAAGGGAATAAACCTAGGTTATTCACGCCCAAACTCCACTCACATTGCCTTTATCAAACCTTCTCTACACTGCATTTACCTTGCCGCAAGCCACAAATCATCCACTGCCCTTAGCCAGCCCCCACGTTCACTCTATAAGCCAACTCACCCATGAACAAGCACCGGGCCACCTAGCCTCACGCCCAACATGCCAGCCCTTCACGTGAACAGCGCCACTCAGCCCCACACATTTAACAAAGACGCCTAACCCTCTGCACAGCCTCCACGCCTCAAAATTCACTCATGCACTTACACCCTCCACACGTCCCCTTCGCAAGCAGTCAACACACATGCCTTTAGGCCTCTTGCCAACACGTAGCCACTCTCACTCAAAAAACCTAAGCCACGCCTAGCCTTCACGTTAAAAAACACATCGCAGCCCACGAACCATACCTTGGCCTCACGCCTGCCCCCCACAAACTGTCCAGAAACCGAACACACAAGTCCCCATATTGCCCAGTCCAAACCGCACCCTAAAACCAGCCCTGTTCAGCCGCAAATCTGACCCTGAAAATAGTCCAGAAAACACCCTAAATCAGCCCCAAAATAGACCCTTCCAAAACTACAGCCCAAACCAGTCCAAATAACCGACAAAACAGTCCGTTAATACACCAAAACAGTGACCTGAAACGGAGCAGCGAAACAGCAGCGAAACGGACTTAAAACAGCAGCCCAAGCATCAAAACAACGAGGGAAAACGTTGAGTAGACAAATCGGAAAAGCATCGGATCAATCTCCCTTCCAACGGACGTGTAACGCCCTTTCTTAGACGACAAAAGAGGTTAGACCTGAGGGCACCTTTTTTACTTATCTTCTTTATTTTTGTTTTATTTATTCTGATATATAATTGCATGAGGGTCGTTTGAGGCATGATGTGATTGTTGGATGAGCGGGATATGTGTTCCCTTTTGTGGTATATCGGATAGAAACCCGGACGTAAATTCCATAGCCGATTCCGAATGGACGGTAGTATGGTCTGCACTCGGGATACAATGCCACGTACCACTTAAGATATACGTATCTCGTTTCATCCAAATTTGTATTTGAGCATGTTATAGTCTTTAGGTTATTCGTTTATTATTTAAAGCATGGTTTAATTTAGTTTGTTATTTATTTGTTAAAGCATATTTAGGTTGTTCTTTATGCATGTTATTAGTTTATGATGTGTTTGGATAATGATTTATACATGTTGATTTAATGGTTTAATATGCTCGTTGTGTTACATTGCGTGGAGTTATTTGGATGAAAACATGTTAGATCTAAGTACCCTTGAGCATGGTTATTGAGTAGAGTCGGTTGATTTATTGCACAAATCATATCATCACAAGTGACATAAGTAAAGGACCATTCCGAACCCAACGGTTTGAGGTTTTCCCTTGCGAGGGGTGAGTGCGGCCTTAAATCTTTGTCCCGGTTCACACCGGGTGGCGACTCCATGTTTTTTCGTACTCCCAACAAGGCCGCGAGCCTAGAACAGCGTCGCCGATTTCTGTGTCCCACAACTTGGTTGAGAATTTAAAGTGTAATTATACACAAGAAATTTCATCCAATCTTGATTGACACTTACACATATTTAAACATATTGTATATTGTATTGTTGTATAAAGTGTAGTTTTGGGTTTTAATTGCTAAAAGATCTTATTGAAAAAGTGTTTAAAGAATATTCTGTCTAAAAGGGCGATATTCGTTCGTCCCGATTTTCTGACATACTTGTTAGAAAATGAGCCTCAAAGCTATAAAGAAGCTATGGCTTCTCCGGAGGCACCTCTTTGGAAAGAGGCTATTAACAGTGAGATTGATTCAATCCTACAGGATCATACTTGGGAGTTGGTTGATATTCCACCAGGTTGTAAGCCACTGGGCTACAAATGGATATTCAAAAGGAAGATGAAAACGGATGGATCAATAGATAAATACAAGACGAGACTTGTCATAAAAGGTTATAGACAAAAGGAAGGCCTTGATTACTTTGACACCTATTCACCAGTGACTCGTATCACATCGATAAGAATGCTCATAGCCATAGCAGCTATATTTGGTCTTGAAATACATCAAATGAATGTAAAGACGACATTCTTGAATGGTGAATTGGATGAAGAGATTTCCATGGAACAACTAGAAGGGTTTAGTGTTCTGGGACAAGAACAGAAGGTGTGCAAACTTGTAAAATCCTTGTACGGATTAAAACAAGCACCTAAACAATGACACGAGAAATTTGGCAAAGAAATGTTGTCAAGTGGGTTCAAAACCAAAGAGTGTGATAAGTGTGTGTACACCAAATCAACTAAAAAATGATATGTCATTGTGTGTCTCTATGTAGACGATATGCTGATAATTTGTAGTAATCATGAAATGATTCAGTCTACCAAAACTGTGTTATCCAGCAGATTTGATATGAAAGATTTGGGAGTAGCTGATGTGATCATAGGAATTAAGATTTCTAGGACATCAGACAGATATATATTATCTCAGACTCATTATATTGAGAAGATACTTGATAAATATATCAAAGGGGATCTAAATGTGGCTAGAACCCCTGTGGACCCAACTCTTCATCTATCAAAGAATATTGGTTTAAGCGTATCGCAATTAGAGTACTCGAGAATCATCAGAAGTCTGATGTATCTCACGAATTGCACACGACCTGATATTGCTCAAGCTGTGAACAGGCTTAGCAGATATACAAGCAATCCATGACATAACCACTGGAAAGCCATAATAAGAGTTTTGAGGTATCTGAGAGAAACTTCAAAATATAGGCTGTATTACGAGAGATATCCAGTTGTACTATAGGGATACATCGATGCTAACTGGATATCTGATAAGGTGGATTCCATATCTACGAGTGGATTTGTTTTCACACTTGGTAATGCAGCCGTTTCATGGAAATCCTCGAGGCAAACATGTATTGCCCGGTCTACTATGGAATCAGAGTTCATAGCATTAGACAAAACAGCGGAAGAAGCAGAATGGCTTAGAAACTTCATGGAGGATATTCCTAGTTGGCCCAAACTGGTGCCAACGATAAGCATACATTGTGACAGCCAATCGGCTATTGGGAGAGCCCAAAATACAATGTATAACGGTAAGTCTCGACATATACGTCGAAGACATAATACCATACGTCAAATGCTCTCAAGTGGCATAATAACGATAGATTATGTTAAGTCGAAGGAAAACCTAGCTGATCCACTAACTAAAGGTTTACCTCGAGAGCAAGTTGAGAAGTCATCGAGGGGAATGGGCTTGAAGCCTAAAATCTAAGAATTGTTACTGTGGAAACCCAACCTATTTGACTGGAGATCCCAAGATATAGGTTCAAAAGGGACAACAGAAACTTTGTGCAATTCAAAACAAGCACTGAAGAGTTTCGTACTCTTTCCTATTCCGATAATGACGCTGAGTGCTGTCTGTCATTGGTTAGGATAAGCTAAGGCTTTTAATGATCACTATATTAGGAGATGAGTCCTAATGGGGGTAAAGACAAATTACATCTTCATAGTAGATCACCTATTTCAAGAAAGAAGTGAGGCCGCTTCCATGGGAACCTTTAAAGGCGGGTTACCCTAAAGTGCTTGATGAATCCGGGACCGTTGTTCAGGGCCGAAATGAACACAACCGTAGAACGGGAAATGGTCGAATTAAAGCTGTGTGTTGGCAATTTTCTTGGTTTACACCAACGGCAGAACAGTTCAAGACTATGAGTCACTGGTTTGCCAAGTAAATCCGATTGTCACTCACTAGGAAAAGTTCAAGGCGAAAGCTACCTATTTCGATGCAGCTTTAGTTCATGATAACTCTCTCAAGTGTCTCCATGAATATTTGAAGAATTGTGGGGGATTGTTGGAAATTTTCTAAATATTCATTAAAGGTAAAATTGTCCTTTAGTTCATGAAATTTCTAAATGTGCTTGTGAGGGGTACAACCATTTGGAGGGTTGCACCCCACCCTAAAGGGTGCCTATTGGCACCCTTACATGCCTTATAAAAGGAGGCATTATTTTCATTACAAATGACAATGGAAAATCCGAATTTTGCAGAGACATTTTGTTTTCTTTATTTGTTTTGGAGAGAGTTTCACCACATTCTCAGTTCGAATACTTGTCAAAGAGTGCTCTTTGGACAAGAATGAACCAAGTTATCCTGGGAGAACGTTGGCCAATTGCAAATCCGTAAAGCACCTGTGACGGGGCCAATAAGTTCTTAAGGACAGAGGATTATCTCGACTTGGATTCGTTTTCACAATTTCCAGGTTTTCTGTAATTTCAAGTTTTAAGACTTTCTTAGGGTTTTGCATGTTTTGTTGATCTAGATTTCTATTTCTGGTTTGAATTGTTGTGTAGCATGTTATTTGATGGTTAATGACACTAATTAGACAACAATCTTAAGAACTTATTGCATTCTAGTGTTTTTAGACTGTAAATTCGCATGCTATGGTAGAAATTTTCTGGAAAAATACGTACTGTGCATGTAAACCCGTAGGGCGTTCGAACACCCGACGCACGCGAAGGCTTAAAATCTGAAATTTTGTAAGAACGTTCGAATGCGTCTTCAAACGCAACTCGAACGCAAGCCTTCTGCCTAAGAACGTCCGCACGCGTCCTAAACGCAACTCGAACGCAAACTCTCTGGAATCATTCCGTTCGAACGGGTTCTCGAACGATATACGAACGTGAACTCTCTGGAATCATTCCATTCGAACGCGTTATCAAACACTACTCGAACGTGAACTCTCTGGAAATAATTCGTTCGAACGCGTTGTCAAACGCAACACGAACGCACCCACACTGCCAGTCTCGTTCGAACGTATATACGAACGCGATACTAACGAAATAGTACTGTAATTATTATAAACTGCAAACTTGATTTAATATTAACTTAGTTAATCATATACTGTAACACATTAATCTTGGTAGTATAGATTTAAGTTATTATTATGGTGTTCAATTATCACAAGCATACACATAGTGATAAAGTTGAAATTGATTGAGTGTTGCATACTTGGTTGAGAATTTAAAGTGTAATTATACACAAGAAATTCCATCCAATCTTGATTGACACTTACACATATTTACACATATTGTATATTGTACTGTTGTATAAAGTGTAGTTTTGGGTTTGAATTGCTAAAAGATCTTATTGAAAAAGTGTTTAAATAATATTCTGTCTAAAAGGGCGATATTCGTTTATTCATTTTTCTAAAAGAATCTTTAGTTGAAATTCAAAGACTTGTGTTTATTGGAACCACCGTCCAATAGAACAATAAGTGGTTACCTAGTACATCACTTTGAACAAGATCATTCGTTGATCGTTGTGAAAGTTGTCTTTTGTAGACTAATTGACCCCTATTGGATTTTCCAGTTGCAAATGGCTAGCGGAAATATCACAGTACCGGTCATGGAGAAAAGCCGGAGAAATTTGGTGGGGCAAATTTCAAACGGTAGCAGAGCAAAATGCTGTTCTACCTGAAAACTCTCCAGTTGGCTAAATTCCTCAAAGATCCTCCGGGTCCTGTGGAGAGTGAATCTGAATTGGCCAAGGAAGAGCGAGAACATACTTGGATGTCTGGAGACTTCTTATGCAATAACTACATTTTGGGTGGTCTTGACAATACCCTGTACAATGTGTACCAAGGCATGACTTCTGCGAAGATTCTCTGGGAATCTCTCGAGAAGAAGTATAAAACCGATGATGCCGGACAAAAGAAATTTGTTGTGGGTAGGTTCCTGGACTACAAGATGGTAGATTGAAGGAAGGTGATGTCTCAGTTGGGTGAACTGCAGTTGATCATTCATGAAATACTGGATGAAGGAATGAAACTCTGTGAGATGTTTCAAGTTACCGCCATAATTGAAAAGTTGCCTTCATCATGGAAGGACTTCAGGAGCTATCTGAAACACAAAAAGAAGCAGATGAGCCTTGAAGACCTTTGTGTTCGATTGAGAATCGAGGAGGACAACAGGATGTCCGAGAAGGCCAGCTACAAGACTATGGAGTCTAAGGCCAACATCATTGAGGGTGTGAAGGGTAGCAAGAAAAGAAAGAACAGTGGAGCTGATTCTTCGAACAAGAAGTTCAAGGGGAAATGCTACAACTGTGGAAAGAGCGGTCATATGTCAAAGGACTGCAGAAACAAGAAGTCTCAGGACAAGGGCAAGAAAAAGAAAAATGAGGCCCATGTCACTGAGGGTGAGCAACTGACTGATGATATCTCAGAGATTGAACTATCAGCAGTAGTAACCGAAGCCAACATAGTTGGGAATCCGAGGAAATGGTGGGTAGACACTGGGGCTACTCGTCATATCTGTGCAGATATCAAGATGTTTTCCATGTACCAGAAGGTCGATGGCGGCGATCATCTGACAATGGGAAACTCGTCTACCTCTCAGGTGGTTGGACAAGGCACAGTGGTTCTGAAGATGACATCAAGAAAGGAGCTAACATTGAGAAATGTACTGCACGTTCAGATATTCGGAAGAACTTAGTCTCAGGTTCTCTTCTTAGTAAGGCTGGTTTTAAGCTAGTATTTGTTTCTGATAAGTTTGTAATAACAAAGAATGACATGTATGTAGGAAAATGTTACCTAACTGATGGCCTTTTCAAACTAAATGTAATGACTGTTAATCGTGCGAATAATAAAGCTAGTACTTCTGCTTATATTATTGAGTCACAAAATGTATGGCATGGGAGGTTATGACATGTTAATTATGATACCATGCGTAAATTAATTAACATGGACCTTATACCTAAAATTGCAATTGATAGCCAACATAAGTGTGAGGCATGTGTTGTAGCAAAAATGCATCGAACATCATTTCATTCGGTTGAACGCAGTTCTGAACCTTAAGAACTTGTACACACTGACGTGTGTGACATGAACATTGTGCAAACAAGAGGCGGTAAAAAAGTACTTTGTCACTTTTATCGATGACAGCACAGATTCTGCTATGTGTACTTGCTGAGAAGCAAGCAGAAGCTATTAAGAGCTTTGTACACTATAAGAGCGAAGTTGAAAATCAACTTGGCAAGAAAATCAAAAGAATCAGGAGTGATTGAGGTGGTGAATACGTTTCACCATTCGCTGAATATTGTTCTGTGCACAGAATTATTCACGAAACCACTGCTCCTTATTCTCCTCAACAGAACGGAATTGCGGAGCGCAAAAACCGAACGTTGAAGGAAATGATGAACGCCATGTTGCAAAGTTCGGGACTACCCCAGAACTTGTGGGGGGGAAGCCTTGCTTTCCGCGAACTACGTTCTTAACAAGCTTCCTCACAAAAGGTTGAACAAGACACCATATGAGTTGTGGAAATATTTCGTACCTTCTTACAAATACCTAAAAGTGTGGGGGTGTCTTGCCAAAGTAATGGTTCCTAAACCTAAGAAGGTTAGAATAGGATCCAAAACTGTTGACTGTATATTCATTGGATATGCTCGCAACAGTAGTGCGTATCGATTCTTGGTACGAAAGTTGGAGATTCCTGACATCAATCCGAACATGATAATTGAGTCAAGGAATGCGACATTTTTTGAAGAGACATTTCCTTGTAAGGAAAGACAGCGCACGGAGTCTCTCAAAAGAACAGTTGATACTGTCAAGGACAGTGATCAAGTTGACCAAGAATCAGATCATTGTGTAAATGCTGAGACAATCGAGCCTAGACATAGCAAAAGAGCTAGAATGTCTAAGTCGTTTGGTCCCGATTTTCTGACATACTTGTTAGAAAATGAGCCTCAAAGCTATAAAGAAGCTATGACTTCTCCGGAGGCACCTCTTTGGAAAGAGGCTATTAACAGCGAGATTGATTCAATCCTACAGAACCATACTTGGGAGTTGGTTGATATTCCACCAGGTTGTAAGCCGCTGGGCTACAAATGGATATTCAAAAGGAATATGAAAACGGATGGATGGATCAAAGATAAGTACAAGGCGAGACTTGTCATAAAAAGGTTATAGACAAAAGGAAGGCCTTGATTACTTTGACACTTATTCACCAGTGACTCGTATCACATCGATAAGAATGCTCATAGCCATAGCAGCTATATTTGGTCTTGAAATACATCAAATGGATGTAAAGACGACATTCTTGAATGGTGAATTAGATGAAGAGATTTACATGGAACAACTAGAAGGGTTTAGTGTTCCTGGACAAGAACAGAAGGTGTGCAAACTTGTAAAATCCTTGTACGGATTAAAACAAGCACCTAAACAATGGCACGAGAAATTTGACAAAGAAATGTTGTCAAGTGGGTTCAAAACTAAAGAGTGTGATAAGTGTGTGTACACCAAATCAACTCAAAAATGATATGTCATTGTGTGTCTCTATGTAGACGATATGCTGATAATTGGTAGTAATCATGAAATGATTCAGTCTACCAAAACCGTGTTATCCAGCAGATTTGATATGAAAGATTTGGGAGTAGCTGATGTGATCCTAGGAATTAAGATTTCTAGGACATCAAACAGATATATATTATCTCAGACTCATTATATTGAGAAGATACTTGATAAATATATCAAAGGGGATCTAAATGTGGCTAGAACCCCTGTGGACCCAACTCTTCATCTATCAAAGAATATTGGTTCAAGCGTATCGCAATTAGAGTACTCGAGAATCATCGGAAGTCTGATGTATCTCACGAATTGCACACGACCTGATATCGCTCAAGTTGTGAACCGGCTTAGCAGATATACAAGCAATCCATGACATAACCACTGGAAAGCCATAGTAAGAGTTTTGAGGTATCTGAGAGAAACTTCAAAATATGGGCTGTATTACGAGAGATATCCAGTTGTACTAGAGGGATACAGCGATGCTAACTGGATATCTGATACGGTGGATTCCAAATCTACGAGTGGATTTGTTTTCACACTTGGTAATGCAGCCGTGTCATGGAAATCCTCGAGGCAAACATGTATTGCATGGTCTACTATGGAATCAGAGTTCATAGCATTAGACAAAACAACGGAAGAAGTAGAATGGCTTAGAAACTTCCTGGAGGATATTCCTAGTTGGCCCAAACCGGTGCCAACGATAAGCATACATTATGACAGCCAATCGGCTATTGAGAGAGCCCAAAATACAATGTATAATGGTAAGTCTCGACATATACGTCGGAGACATAATACCATACGTCAACTGCTCTCAAGTGGCATAATAACGATCGATTATGTTAAGTGGAAGGAAAACCTAGCGGATCCACTAACTAAAGGTTTACCTCGAGAGCAAGTTGAGAAGTCATCGAGGGGAATGGGCTTGAAGCCTATAATCTAAGAATTGTCACTGTGGAAACCCAACCTAGCTGACTGGAGATCCCAAGATCTAGGTTCAAAAGGGACAACAGAAATTTTGTGCAATTCAAAACAAGTACTGAAGAGTTTCGTACTCTTTCCCATTCCGATAATGACGCTGAGTGCTGTCTGTCATTGGTTAGGATAAGCTAAGGCTTTTAATGATCACTATATTAGGAGATGAGTCCTAATGGGGGTAAAGACATATTACCTCTTCATAGTAGATCACCTATTTCAAGTAAGAAGTGGGGCCGCTTCCATGGGAACCTTTAAAGGCGGGTTACCCTAAAGTGCTTGATGAATCCGGGACCGTTGTTCAGGGCCGAAATGAACACAACCGTAGAACGGGAAAATGGTCGAATTAAAGCTATGTGTTGGTAATTGTCTTGGTTTACACCAACGGCAGAACAGTTCAAGACTATGAGTCACTAGTTTCCCAAGTAAATCCGATTGTCACTCACTAGGAAAGGTTCAAGGCGAAAGCTACCTATTTCGATGCAGTTTTAGTTCATGATAACTCTCTCAAGTGTCTCCATGAATATTTGAAGAATTGTGGGGGATTGTTGGAAATCTTCTAAATATTCATTAAGGGTAAAATTGTCCTTTTGTAGCATTGGGTGCTTGTGAGGAGTACAACCCTTTGGAGGGTTGCACCCCACCCCAAAGGGTGCCCTATTGGCACCCTTACATGCCTTATAAAAGGAGGCATTATTTTCATTACAAATGACAAGGGAAAATCCGAATTTTGCAGAGACATTTTGTTTTCTTTATTTGTTTTGAGAGAGTTTCACCACATTCTCAGTTCGAATACTTGTCAAAGAGTGCTATTTGGACAAGAAGGAACCAAGTTATCCTGGGAGAATGTTGGCCAATTGCAAATCCGTAAAGCACCTGTGACGGGACCAATAAGTTCTTAAGGACAGAGGATTATCTCGACTTGGATTTGTTTTCACAATTTCCAGGTTTTCTGTAATTTCAAGTTTTAAGACTTTCTTAGGGTTTTGCATGTTTTGTAGATCTAGATTTCTATTTCTGGTTTGAATTGTTGTGTAGCATGTCATTTGATGGTTAATGACACTAATTAGACAACATTATCAACACACAATGTGGCCAAAAAAGAAGCAATACAATACATTAAAAATATTGAGGACCCAATAAAAAAAATATCATAGTATACATTTTAATCTTTTAAAAACAATTAAAATGATGATGAATATTGATCAAATATATAGAATCATAAAATGAAGTGGTTAGGTGAGATAACTTGAAGAAGATCCGATAATATAAAATATTACTTCTCCTAAGAGAAATTTCAGATTTGATTTATAAATTGTTTACTCGAAAACCAAATCGAGAGCTTCACTAAAAATAGCATTGTTGTACAATAAAATGGTAAAAATAAGAAAGAGTATAGGAAAAAAAGTGGGAGAAGATCCGACACAACCAGTTTAAGTTGAACACGCACCACGTAGCACTTTGGAAAGA
The DNA here is from genome assembly GCA_019454045.1 of Zanthoxylum bungeanum. Classification (NCBI taxonomy): domain Eukaryota; kingdom Viridiplantae; phylum Streptophyta; class Magnoliopsida; order Sapindales; family Rutaceae; genus Zanthoxylum; species Zanthoxylum bungeanum. The sequence continues at coordinate 82,488 of SKCR01016359.1, read as the reverse complement.
ATCCGTCTTATTGGAAGTAGGATCAATGCTAATTAATCACGATTACAAGGCATAATTAATATTTAAAACTTTTGCTTTTCTCTAAAAATGATTCCATTCATTCTTCATTTTATGAACTATAAAAGGTAACTACTACCCATTATATCCTTATATTTTATAAAATATCTCAACACCTCCCTCTCACTTAAATATTAACATATGTTTATAGTTATCCTTATTCAATTTAAATGATTAACATTAATTACAAAACCATATAAATAATAAAAACTGTGAATTATATAATTTTTAACAAAAAATTAAATTAAATTTCTAAGTGATTTAAATATATCAACATTCAATTATATTCGGAATTGTTAACTTTTTATTTCTTCAATATTAATTTTTTTTTATGTTTATATACAATCACCACTAAATCTTAATTAAAAAAAAAATTATGAACCAATTGTGTAATTAATTTAGGAAATTTATTAATTTCCACTAATTAAAAATATGTGAAGCATTTCTCTAGTTAAATTAGAAAATTTAAAAAATAAAAATAATTTTATATTAATATTCAATTATTTTCCCTCATATAAAATATATTTTACATGATTAACAATTACAATATTAATTTGAATAATAAAAATAAAATAATCTTATTTATCATCAACCCTTCTTAATTTAAATAATTTTGAATTTTTATTATAAAGAAAGTTTTTATCAGTTATCCAAATTTATAAAGGGTAAAATTTTCGAATGGTATTTTAGGATATTTTTCAAAATATAGGAATGTAATGGGAACTTGAAGCAAAACATAGGGATATAAAGAGCATTTATCCAATTATAAATGAAAAAAAAAATATTCTCAAATAATTAAGTAGATTAAAGATCTGTTCGAAATAACATGATGAAACTATTAGGATTTTAAGCAACATATTGGACATTGTTGAATTTGAACATAACAAAGGATGAAACTGTATTACAAATATTTCGGTAGTTACAAATACAATAATTGGTAGGAAATTCGAATAAGGCTTAATTTTAACCCAGCAGACCCTATCGGTAGACCCTGAAATCAGACATTCTCGGCAAACCCTGAAATCAGACCCACGGAGCAGACCCTGACTACGGACCCTGAGAGCAGACCCTGACGGCAGAGGCTGAGAGCAGAGGTAGACCCTGAGAGCGGAGGTTGAGAGCAGAGGCTGAGAGCGGAGGCAGACGCTGAGAGCAGAGGCTGGCGAGCAGAGGCAGAGGCTGATGAGCAGAGGCAGAGGCTGATGAGCAGACCCTCACGAACGGAGGCTGATAAAAAGAGTTAGACTCTGAAATTGATGAAGTTCTTCACTTTCCCGAGGCTTGTTGATGTCAACAATATCCTTAAAACAAATTCGCCCCTACCGTAGGTGCAGTAGAACGTGAGACGATTGTTTCCCAGTATACAACGGAAAACGTACGAGTAAGGACACCACCGAACTCGTATCCAACGAACCACAAAAGTGTTTGAACTCTCCCTTAACAAAACAAAGAAAAACGAGCTGTTATTTGTGATGTTTTATTCTCTATGTTATAAACAAAATCTGAGTATTGTTTATATAGGAAAACGAAATACACAGCTCATTTAAAGGAAATTAACATGCCAATTATATCTCATAAATGGCAGAGGCTGATGAGCAGAGACAGAGGCTGATGAGCAGACCCTCACGAGCGGAGGCTGACAAAAAGAGTTAGACTCTGAAATTGATGAAGTTCTTCACTTTCCCGAGGCTTGTTGATGTCAACAATATCCTTAAAATAAATTCGCCCCTACCGTAGGTGCAGTAGAACATGAGACGATTGTTTACCAGGATACAACGGAAAACGTACGAGTAAGGGCACCACCAAACTCGTATCCAACGAACCACAAAAGTGTTTGAACTCTCCCTTAACAAAACAAAGAAAAACGAGCTGTTGTGTGTGATGTTTTATTCTCTATGTTGTAAACAAAATCTGAGTATTGTTTATATAGGAAAACGAAAAACACAGCTCATTTAAAGGAAATTAACATGCCGATTATATCTCATAAATGGGAGGCCTTTCACTTGTTGTAACCACCAAGCTAATTAAATTAGCTGTTATGGAAATTCAAAAGGCTTGGAAAATTGAAGAGATTAGTAAAAATTCGGTTGGGTCGGGCCCGCATAATTTGGTCTGACATTCGTGTACGCATGACACGCGGGTGCACACGAGCCAAGCCTGTTTGGATTTTGATTTGCACCCCATGCGCGCAAGTAGAGAGAGCCTCTATCTTTATAACTCTTACCCATCTACTTATGAGCAATCATATATAAGCACAATTTTCCCTCTATAGCTTTCCCATATGGGACAAGCTAACTTCTCTTTATTTTCCAACACCAATGGATGAACTTTTAGCAACAATTTCTCATTTACACAAGCACCATTTTAAGCATATGAATATACCATTTCGAAGTACTCACGGAGGGGTATCCAGATTATTCAATAACAACCACTAACACGAAGTGGACCATGCTTAAAATTGAGCATCAAAATGCTTACTAATAAGCATTTTTCCAACAGAAACGTATTATTTTGGTTCAGTTATTATCCTACATTGATACAATAACATAATAATAACTAAATGATATATGTGTCAAAAGACATGACTTTTGCTGATTAAGAGTCATGTTTGGAGGCAATCATTGATTGCCTATATATTAGACGCAGTTTTCCGAAATATGTAATATTTCTTTTATAAGTTCTCAAGTAGAGATTTAACAAATTATTATATTATATTTCTAAAGTTTTATTTTTTGTATCATCAAGTGAATTTGTATGCAACTCTTATAACGCGTAATGAAGGCAAATATTATTTTAACATAATATTATACAAGTCTCAAAACTATATTTTCCATTATTTTTTCTTCAACATTAGAATTGTACATAGAAATAATATATGCTGTGTAATGCATGGGGCAATGGCAAATTAGGATTTTGATTCCAATGAGCTCTAATAGATAAATTATAAATTTATTGGATTTGAACATAAAATCTACAAATAATAATAATAATAATAATAATAATAATAATAATAATAATAATAATAATAATAATAATTAAAAAAAAAAAAGCCAACAATGAAGTTTAAACTGGAAAAACAAAACACTCGATAGGATATAAAAATAATATGTAAAATATGAGAGGTCTAAACGTTAAATTCACATAAAAGATAATTTTTTTTTTATTAAATTATTTAGTTTCTGTATTTTCTTTTAATTATTCATGGCCACCCAAAATATATGGGTTCCTGCTGTACACCCTTTGTTCAGAGGTTATAAATTTAAAAGCACATGTATAATTAAAATGATGCACTTGTAGCACCAACTAATTATATTAGTTACCCTATGACTTAATTTAATTAATGTAATTACCATATGACTTAATTTACTTTATGTAAGGATCCTATTTTTGTTATTTTCAACAAAATTGTTTAATTATGGGATGTTCTTAGAAGTTGATGTCTTATGTTTTAAATGAAGCCTGCATTAGGTTTCTATTCTTCAAGTTGTCTACATGCTATATTTATCCGATCAATAAGTACAATTAATTTCAGGTAAAAAATTAACACATAATAAAAATTAAAAATAAAAAGAATGCATGAAAACTCCATGATTGTTTTCCTTCCTAGAATATTCTATGGCAATTTTAGGGCACAATGGTAAGTATATTTCACATATCATCATCATCATCATCATCATTTTAAATCTAAATTACTTGTATTATTATTATTATTATTATTATTATTATTATTATTATTATTATTATTATTATTATTATTATTATTATAATTATTATTATTATTATTATTATAATTATTATTAATTTAAATCTAAAATTACTCGTAAATTCATCCTCAAGAACATATGATATTATTGTCCTTGACTGCATATTCGTATCATTTTGGTTCACAAGACTTCCATATATGATTGGTAAGGAGACAATTATCAAACGCAACATAACGTGTAAAAAATAATATTAATAATAATTAAACTTGTTGATGGTGACTTCAATCCCGAGGAATTCAAAATCCTAAAGAAGGGTATAACATGGTTTGCACTTACCAAATGATCCGAGGTCCTTATGAGGATGAGAGATCAGATGAATGGCCCGAGCCCGAGGTAAAGAAGGGCACCTGAGGATAATATTACCTTATGAGACCGAGTTGATATACTAACCCGACCTGACAACATGGTATTAGATTCGACAACATTGGCGCATGTGAGGACCGACCCGAGGCCGTCATGTGATATGTTTTATGCTTGTGACAATGGGAATGAGATTTGGAGTGAGTTATCTGAGGCACAGTCACATACACTTAAAGAAACTTTACTAGAAACAAGGAAACATAAGAAGGTGGCCACATAAGAAGTTCATGAGCCTTCAAACACTTATCAAGAATGTTCAGGAATTGTAAAGAAAAGGTGAGAAAAGTGAGGAAATCTCTCTCGACCCGACCTGGTAAAGAAGAGAGGAAGAGGATCCAGCACCAATCATCTCGTCATGCCGACTCGGTGAACTAGGTCGGGGTTGCCGTATCTTGTGCTTATGTATGGATGATGTAAGCCCTATATGAGAGTTTGAGCCTCCATAAGGCTGATGCAATGGGAGCAGGGCAGAAGATTATCTCCTGATACACGGAACAAAGCGAGAGTGATTGAATTGTAGGCTATCACGTGGGCAGAATGTGTAATAGTAGTAGAGTGGCTGAGTTGCAAGCTGGCAGAACGTTTAACAGTAGTAAAGTGGCAGAGTTGCAAGCTAGCAGAATGTGTAATAGTGGGCAATAATGACAAGAAGACGTGGCTGGCGTCATGAGTTTATGTAAGTAAATTTATTGGTGTAATAAAATATTCAGAAGTCCATATAAAGGGAACGTGTAACAGAAGATTCATGGGCCTATATAAAGGAGTCGAAGATTCAGTTTCAGGGGTCGGTTCCTTTGGGTTAGCATTTTTTACATTTGATTACTTGTAAAAGAGAGCTTTAAAAATTTAGTGATAGAGAGAGATAGCATGTCGGTTTGACCCGAGCTTATAATAAAAACTTTATTTCTTTGCTCCCGTGGACGTAGCTTGGAGCCACTCTCCACCGAACCACGTTAATCCTTTATTTTCTCTGTGATTTCTTACTTATTTGCCAAGTTTGCTTTTGGTTCACAAATAACCAAACAACTTCATTACTTGGGGGAGGCTTATTTGATGAATAGATTTCCCTAATTACCCCTGAAATGAAAAACAACCGCCAATAAAATTATAAAAAAAAAAATACTTATTGCCCTAAATCCTCTCAAAGGTGGTCAAATCCTGCAAATTAGGTTAATATTTTTTTATTTATTTTTGTTGGCAAGGAGAGTTTTACCAATCAGACTGTGGACAAGTGACAAGCAAATTAGGACAAATATACTTATAGTTTTTTTCATAAATACACACACACACACATATATATATATATATAAAAGCAAAGAATGTATTATATATGATTAGGAGCAATCAAGTTCATTAAATTTGCTTGCAAGATGGCTTCCTCTGTAGCAGCTGGTTTCTGTAGCTTTTACAATTCATATCCCAAGCAGAAGAAAAAGCAACTCAAGTTTCCCCAAGTGATATCATCATCTCAAAGCTTCAAAGATGAAGGTACATATATATATGGCTTCTTTTTTAGTTATAATCTAACTAATTCCCATCCCTAACATGTGAGTAGGGTTTGAATCCCGGATTTTTTGTTCCCACTCAAGAGATTTTAGCCCGTGTACTATATATATAAATAGAGAGTTTATATACAAAAGGAAAAAGATAATTATTTTTGCATTGATTAGGGCTTTTGTGTTTCTTTTTCAATTACAGGGAATAAGAGAGGAGATATTGTGGATGCAAACTTGAGTACATTAAGAAAGAGAATAGAGGAAATGAAGAAGAAGGAGATGATCATCATGTCGAATAACAACAACTTCTGTTGCTGCAGACTAGAAAATGGCTGGAATTATAAACGTGGTTACGATCATAATCATAAGAGAGCCGATATATTGTACGGATCCATACAGATTATGAGTTTTGTTGGTGGTGCTGTTGCCTTTGTTTTTCTCACTTCCTCTCTTTGCATCTTCCTCGTCTCCTTTTTTATTCATTTTAGCTGCTCAACTAATTATTAGTTAATTAATTAGGTCTCTGCTATTTTTTTCTGATTTATATATTATATTATATATATATAATATTATTATCTGGTACATATAGTTGATGATTTTGTGGCAGCAAGCATCTTCATTAAATAATTTCAATCAAATGAAATATGTACGTTGAGAGAAGTTGATTGCTAGTAGCTTTGGAAAAGCAAAATTAATTCTAAACCGAACTTAGAAAAGTTTAGCCGCAATTCAAATATTATTTATTAATATTTTCAAAATATAAAAAATAACATTTAAACTTTGGTTGAACTTTTATAAACTTGAAACATTTACCAAGTTAGGGCAAGATCTAAAGTTGAATCAAGTAGCACCCATGGTAAATAAGCTCTTTCAGTCAAGCATGACACGTGGAACTATATAGGTGGTAAATTACTGTGGAAGCTAGCGCAGTTCAAGTCCTATTAGTGTATACGATCCAATTATTTGAAAATATAATTACCCCTTTATGGTTGAATTGTGCTACAACAAACTCGTTATGTATCTAGATGGTCGAAAGGGGAAAACTAAAAAGACATGAATTTAGATTCGGTAACGAGTTGGATTGTATTAAGTCTTTTATAATTTTTTATTAGATGTATTTTAGTAATAATGTATGGAAATAATTATTCAATAATTACCGACCATAATTTTTAAAAATAAAAAATAAAAAACCTTAGTATCATCTAAGCATTAAATTCCAGTGGAAAAGACTCAAAAAATGGACATATGATGATGTGACTTGAATTCGATCCTGATATGAGCTTTGTACTAAAATTTTTTTTTTTTTAATAAAAAAAAGTTTAGCACAAATCAACTCAATATTGTATTCAAATTCATAGCTATGATGAGATTAACAAGATAAAAGAGTTTATTATGTCCTTTTTCTTTTTTATTTATTAATGCTTTAATTATTTAATTTATTTCTAGACGTCCTAAATATTCTTTATTATTATTATTATATTTTATTTTTGCCTACGAAATTTTACATATGATTAAAAGTAAAATTAGACCTAAAAGCAAAAGCAATGAAAATGATCAGCTCAAACTCCCCAACAGCTTTTAGTTTCTGAGCTTTTTGCATTTTAATTACTTAAAAGATCACGCAACTAAGCTTCAACTTCAAAGCTTCATGCCATTCATATGTTGTATATTTCATAATCTAGCACTCGTGTGTAATACATAAATTATTTTCATAAATTGATAATTAATTAATTCTAGCCATATTAGGAAAAAAGTAATTTCAATAGACCCTATCTCAAGATGTAATGTCAGTAAATTAAATATGTAATGCCAAATTCGAGAATAAACTACTTATCATTACTGTAATTTTGTTGTAAATTATTCCCCATTTTTCATAATGATGATGATGATGTGATATGATATATAATATTAATAGAAAAGAGATAATCAATCAATATTATTAGAGGAAAAAGTGAAATTTCATATGAAAAATCTTAATTATTGTGTCATTTGAAAATTGAAACCACTATTATTTATGTGGTTCAGTATTTGAACAGTCCAATAATAGATACCAAGCATGTTGGGTATGCTCTTAATAGGGACTCAATTTAAGAAGAATTTGAACTATTTAAATCTATTAAATAAGTTTGAGAGTCTCATTTTCTCATAATGTTTCAAAAAAAAAAAAAACATGATTTGGTGGTATAAGATTTATGATCTCACTTTAATATTTTGGGTTCAAATTCAGAAAATGCGTTTCTTATAAGAGCCTGTGACAGCTGATGGATTTACCTACTCCGCTTAAATCTGGAAACGGTGATTTGACGGCGGGATTTCCAAACAAATCCAAAAAAACAGAAAGTAATGTTTCAAAAGAAAAGAACATGGAAAGATATGCATCTATGCACACTAGACAGCACGAAATGGTGATGATTCTGTACAATTACAAATTAGTCCACATGTCGCTTAATCACATTTTCTTTATTAGATTAAAGGATTGGAAAGTAATTGAATTACACATGTAACATGACGGATTATAAAGATATAATGGGAATATTATAGATTATTAATCTAATTGCACTTTAATTAAATTTCCATGAGGCAGATGGACAAGTGTATCAATTACAAGTTACTTTTTTAGTTATGTAGTTAGGCAGATAAAGTTTGGGGATTACAAATTAATAATAATAATAATAATAATTTAAAGGATCTTCAATCATGCAGCCAAGTACCTGTAGTAGAATCCAAATAGATAAGAAAAATATTATTTGTTTAAAATTTGATATAAATTAATAATATTATTTGTTTAGAGATGATTTAATTAATATTTTCTAAAATTTGATATAATTGAAACGCTCAAAAGTGGTTCTTTACTTCCAAGTATAAGAGTATCGAAGTAATAAAATAACCCGGTAAGTCCGGGGTAGATCCACAATGAATAGATTTAATAAGATAAAATAACAATTTGAGTGAAAATTAAGAGACTAGATTTTTTGAAGTGATTGGAAAATTTTAAGTTAAAATGCAATAATAAAATAAAATGTTGGGGTTTGGGGATACACTTTTAATATTAAATTTAGAACTCTCACTTGTTATAATATATAAATGTGTCATTATTACCCAATTAATTTATTTCAGGAATTAATTATGCCAAAATATATAAAATCAGTCATAAAGACGGTGATAACTTTTGTCTATAACAAGTCCAATTAGGTACTCAATTATGTCAAATAAATAAAACCAGTCATATAGACGGTAACAAAGTTTGTCAATAATTAATCCAGAATTAAATTAAATTAATTTATATATTATAATATAAATGTGATTAATCTAAATTTTCATATTATAAGCTCCACCATTTACCTCAGCAAAAAGAAATTAACTACTCATAATTTTAAATAAAAACACACATAATGTTATTACTGAAAGAAAAAATTACAAGAAAACTTTTACAAAAATAAAACACACAAGAGCTGAATCCCTTCACAAAATTTCAAAGAGAATCGCGTGAAGGAAGTTGAGGAAAATGAGGTGCATAACACCTATATTTATAGAAATTTTGGAAGTTTTCTCCACCATTTTCTCCACACATATTTGATGGAGGTTTGACAATTGTAAATTGTCATTTTCCAATTTTTTTTTTATAATGACTTTAATAATTACACATAACATATTTTGGATTTTTCATCAATTTCGGCCTTGAAAACCTTAGAATTAGGAAATCTTGTGAACTTTAAAGTTGTAGATCTTTGATCATTCTTTCTTCTGGAACTGAAATCACATTACTCCGACCTTGGAGTAAAAAATTATGGTCAAAATACGAAAATTACGCAAAGTTGGAATTTCTGAAATTGTATACTGTTAGAACGTCCTATCAAGTTTTTGGTCTCCAAAATCCAAATTTTAAGTTCATTTTTCTAGTTAAGCATTCAAAATATTATTTCACCTACATAAGAAATAAAAATCACAATAAAAATATATAAAATATAAATTTAATTAATAAGCTAAATTAAAGGGATAAATGAAACTATAAATATAAAATAATTGATTTTTCTTTTAATAAAGGTGCATTTTGTAGTGTTCATTAATACTCAAATATAAACATATACAAAAATTAGCATAAATTAGATTTGAACCATGCTCACATAAGTTAAGAGGTGATATAAATTTAATGTTATCGAGTTCTCAAAGATCAATAAAATTTAAATGAAAAAAAATATACACAACATTTTGGTTTTATAATTTTTTTTCATTATTACGATAAAATTTATTTTAGGAGTGGAGTGGTATAAAAAATCTGAGAGTTGAACTTGAACATGCTCAAAAAACCTCCACTTCCTTGTACTATTATTGTAACTTCAGCTTACCACAGGTTTCTGTTTTATAAATGAACTACAGGGAGGGAAGAAGCTTCATGCAAAACAATGACATAATATTAGCGAAAAATCCAGGAGCATGTTACCTGTTCACCACAGCTCGGACTTCAGCTTTCTTGTAACATCCCGAATTTTAGGAAATATTTTCAGAAGGTATCTAGACTGCAGTTAAGATTTCAAAATGAGACGATATTGGAGAATAAGAATTTAAGTATTGAAATATAGCTCGGAATCGTTGTATTGGAAACCGTGAAATTTGTAAGAACCGTTTACGCAATTTGCGTATATTATTTTTACTGAGAATGTTTGTTATTTCAGCTATAAAAATAGCAAACGAACTCCGATTGGGATGATTCTTGAACCATTAAATTTTCTTTTACGAGACGAATAATCTTCGTGCTGAACATTATTGGCGTATTTACAGTTTTACCAGATAGCGCAACGGAATGTGAAAAATCAGATTTTTCGATTTTCAAAATTTTTTCTTTACACTATTAAAATAAACTATTTATTTTAATATTGAATCACAAATCAAATTTGAAAATGTCCAAATTATCCCCATTACCAAAATTGCCAAGAATACAATCTTTTTGTATTTTGCTCATTTTAGTCTAAAAGTGTCAATTACACATTTAAGTGTTTCCAAAACACTACCAAAATGATTAGTATACTTCTTATATACTCAATTACATCTGTTGACGGGTGATATTCGTCCTAGGGGTAGTTTCAAGATAACCCTCCCGAGACAATCCTCCTTCAACCTTGAATTTGTTTGGTTATGGGGAGACCAAAGGCAAATGCAGTCAAAGGCGAGAAAACAAAAGAGTTTTAACGTGGTTCGGCGGAGCGAATCCAGCCTACGTCAACGGGCACAAAACGGTGGGGGTTGTTTTTTATTACCAAACCGAGCTCGGCCGACCTGTTTTCAGGAAGGGTCTAACGAAACCGAGTTGTTTGCTTACAGAGTTATACAAGTAGTGTTCATTTTCGTTTGGTTACAAGTTTGTTATCCCCTACGAATGAATCTGTAGTGTTCATTTTCATTTGGTTACAAGTTTGCTATCTCATACGAATGAATCTAACTTTCCTTTATATACTCAGGAATTACAACACTATTCCTCCAACTTTATGACGTTTCCCGCGTGGTCTCCGACTGATTGACGGGCTCTCTGCCCCAAGACTGTCGTCGCCGAAAGCAAGCATGCCGCCTGACAGTCTGTCACATCACTCTGTTTTCTCCACTACCACACGCAATAATAATGAAGCCAGCATGTAAATAACCTTCAAATAGTGGTGTATTCCAGAAGGAAAAGTCCAAATTGCCCTACTCACATATCGGTCGTCAAGAGGTCGGCCAGATGATCTGCCGAACTACCCAAACTACTCCCGACCTGATCTGGAATATCCGAGTCATCCTTCACAGAGAATGAGGTGAAACATAACTGAACCGAGCTATCGGGATACCGTGGTCGGTCTCGGCTCTGATGTTGTCGGCCTCTGAGAACTGAATCATGCTGTGTCTTATGGTCGGTCAAATCTGATAAACCGGGCCCGAACACTATGATTGGCCGAGGAGTAACCAATACTCTTAGAACGTTCGTCCTCCCAAAAGGGGAAAAATTCATCTCTGCCCTTACCATACAATACAAAATACTTGTCACAAAAAAAATCATCAACATCTATCCCATAGTTCTCGGTATCAATGAGTTAGCGAGTTGATGCCGAGAACTATAAAAAAGATGGTGTGCTGATTAACCAGTTGGTGGTCAGCTCCAAGAGTCACAGAGAAAACTGCTTTGGCTATGAATCAGGTCTTCCTTGTCATCTTCATGTGCTCGGTCACAAAGAATTATGATGCCCATCCAAATAATTCTGTGACTTGGAGCGAATTCCGCATTTACCCTTCTGGTAGCTGTCTTAACAGAAGCCGAAGTTCCTCCTGCCAGCCAGACTGAAACTGACACCCCTTCTGCCGAGCCTATACCAGAGATCATGCCCCCCGGACCAGATCAAGATAAATCTTCTGCCCAATTCCCTCTTCTGATGCTTATCTCTGAATGCTTCTTTTTTATCTTCCATACTTAGCATGATTCCAAATTTTAACTTGCTAACTCGTTCTTCCAAATCTGAATGTGAGAAGAGATCCTGATCCCGACCAATCTTGAATCTGGCCATGAGGGGATAGTATGTCCCCGAGTCGAAATCAAATACATTCGGTGGGACGTAACCCGACCCCGATCTGAGAAGAACATTTGGCTCTAGGGGAATGTTACGTCCCCAGACCAATGAGATGGACTTTGTGGGAATGTAGCCCGACCCCGAGCTGAGAAGAACACTTGGCTTTGGGGGAATGTTACGTCCTCAGACCAATGAGATGGACTCAGTGGGATATAGCCCTGTTGGATAATATGACCCATAGCGTCACTATTTGTACAAATCACGGTGTTGTTGTACAAATTAACTATGTGACAAGGAAATTGCACTCTCATCATTTGTGATTAGATCACCATAGATGTATAAATGAAGAGAGGTCCATATGATTAGTTCCTGGATTGAGATGATATGAGACAGTATCAGTCCCCGAAGGATTAATCATTAAATATCCCTAGCCGGAGTATTATCGAGACTGGACATCGATAATGCGGAATAGGCTAGTATTGCACTTGTTCGCGTTGTGAGGGCACAACGGCATAGTTCTCATATATTTAAGTATTGGATACTTATGCAAGTGCGATAGGAGGTTGTGTTTCACCGATGGTACGGGAAACAGCTTCGCTCTGGATAGACCCCTCGGAATCCCATTGGTATTTTGACTATGTGTCTATGGGAGGCCGAAATCAAGGTAGGTGTGTATAGTCTTAACCTGAGACTTGCACCGCTAATACTTGCGATAATCGGTAGACTTTAGTCTTGGTGGTACAGGGCTTTAACCGGTTCTGCGTACGCCGCTTCTGGGTTTATCAGAGAGTCGTAGTGTATTGGGTGTGATGTCGAGACGGAAGTATCACTTTAGTCATAGTGGAGATGATGTCACGCAGGATACGATATTAGTGCTCTTAAGTGCTGGCCGGCCATCGGGATATTATGACAAGGTCATATATATCCGATTATAGAGACTAGTTACCAGACATCCGACATGTGCTTCGGACGGGGCAGACATTTATCCAGCCCCAGCCCTAGCACGTGACTATCTGATACTGGGCCGATATACACAATACTACGGTATACTACGCTTGATATAGATCTATATATTCATGTAAGAATATTTCTGGAGAATTGGGTAGGCATGGCGCTTTGCTAGAAGCCAACCTTGTCTTGTAAATCGGTATAAACGTAGTACGAGGTACTTACGTGTTCGGATAGTCCGACAACCGTATTTACTGCCAACATATCCGGAGATCTCATGGGTCGCTTCCTGAAGATTCACCGATGATGTATAACTCGCACTATAATTAATCTGGGATTAATTGGAAGAGAGAGAAAATTAATCTGGGATTAATTCGATGAGAGAGAAAATTAATCTGGGATTAATTACGGAGATATTTTATCTCGGATAAAATATCGTTAAAGAGAGAGAGCGATTAATTGGAATTAATCGGTAAAATTAATATATTCGATATATTAATCGAAATTAGATTTCGACGCGGAATTGAAATTGGATTTTAATTCGGGCGAACGAATTAATTTAGAATTAATTCGTTAGCGGCGTGAATAATGATTTCGCTAGGCGTAATCATTTAATTACGACGCGACGGAAAATTCGTTAATTTGGAATTAGCGAACCCGAGCCCGAGAGTGATTGCGAGCGCATTCGCATTTCGAATTCGAACGCGGCACGCAAGTCACATCAAGCGTCAAATCGTTAGCCACATCATGCGTCAAATCAATTATCACTTTGAGTGATGTGACAAGTTGTCACTTGATTTGAGTGATTGATGTAGAAATTGAAAAAGCAACATTTGCTTTTTACTTTTTGACTTTTGAATTAAAGTAATATATATATATATATGTTTTATTTAATTTACTTGGTAAATATAATAAAAATATATATTAAAGCTTTATCTTCTCTCTCTCACATGCAAGACTTACGCATCTCTTCTTTTCCCTCTCTTTTCTTCTCCCTTCCATTCACGGCTTCACTGCCGATTTCTTCACAAATTTTTATGGTTTCACCGAAATTTTGAGAAGCAAATGAAGGAGAGTAGTGCTAGCACACACATGGGTTGTATTATGGTGATAGGGAAACGAATTTGTGAGCATGGAAAAGCTTGAAGCTTGGAGCTTCAATGGTGACATCCATGGCCGATTATTGGAGCCTCAAAACAGCCCCCAACCGAGCAGCTCACTGCACTTGGAAGCCAAAACCGAGCATGATGAAGCAACAAAAACGCATCTTGTTGTTCCTAGCATCAAACCCATCAATGTGAGTATGTATTCCGCCTTACTCCTTTGTGTATTCAACTCGTTTTTTATGCATGTTTGTGTTCCTTGGGACTTGATTAAACTCCTACAAGCGCGATCCCGAGCTGAAGAATAAAACAGCGGCGGAACGAATCCAGCCCCGAGCGGGTATAACAATACAGACTTGGCGGAACGAATCCAGCCCCGAGCTGGTGGAATGATACAGACTCGGCGGAAAGAATCCAGCCTCGAGCGGGTTATAACAATACAGACTCAGCGGAATGAATTCAGTCCCGAGCTAGTGGAACGATACAGACTCGATGGAATGAATCCAGCCCCGAGCGGGTATAACAGTGGAACGAATCCAACCCCGAGCTGATGGACCGATACAGACTCGGCGTAACGAATCCAGCCCCGAACTGGTGGAATAATAATAGACTCGGTGGAACGAATCCAGCCCCGAGCTGGTGGAGCAATACAGACTCGGTGGAACGAATCCAGCCACGAGCTGGTGGAATAATACAGACTCGACGGAACGAATCCAGCCCCGAGCTGGTAGAATAACACATACTCGACGGAACGAATCCAGCCCCGAGCTGGTGGAGCAATACAGACTCGGCGGAACGAATCCAGCCCCGAACTGGTGGAATAACAATAGACTCGGTGGAACGAATCCAACCCCGAGCTGGTGGAATAATAATAGACTCGGCGGAACGAATCTTGTCCCGAGCTGGTAGAATAACACAGAATCGGTGGAACGAATCCAACCCCGAGCTGGTGGAGCAATACAGACTTGGCGGAACGAATCCAGCCCCGAGCTGGTAGAACAACACAGACTCAGCGGAACGAATCCAGCCCCGAGCTAGTGGAGCATGTGAGACTTACACGAGGGAATATTTTCAACCTCTGAGGCTATGCGGATCCTGGCGCAGGCGTCCCCTTGCCAGGTATCGGTGAAAAATAAAAAATAGAAGAAGATAAAGTTAACAAAAATGGAGGTGACTTAGCACATATTCCACACAAATTCAAGAACAAAATAACAACATAGGTGCTCTGAGGCAGCGTTCTGCCCGGTGCCTCCAAAACATAATTCTGAACCTTACAATTCAGCGTCCTGGCTAACCAGGCTACGGATACCCCCATCCGGGGTGGTCAGGAAAATCCCCACGGGGGAGGAAGATACCCCGTTTGTGACCTCCCTGGGTGGTTCTCAATGGGACTCACCAGCCAACTCGCAGAGGAAGAAACCTCACTGGGTCCGGTTTACCCGAGACTCCTGCAATCAAGGGGCTATTCAGCCATACCCAAGCCATGTGATCTGATGGTTCTCAACGGGACTCATGAGCCGACTCGCAGGGGAAGAAACCTCCCTGGGTCCGGTTTACCCGGGAGCATGCAGGTCATGGAGGCTATTCAGCCGTCCCCATGCCATACTCTTTGATAACCTTCAATGGGATTCACCAGCCGACCTTTATGGGGAGAAACATCACTGGGTTCGGTTTACCCAAGCTATTCCTCAAAAATACGAGTCAAAGGGGTAGTAATGCTCCGGCCTCGGGGATTTGATAATGACACCCGAGATTGACGTGCCACGAGGGGTTCGCACTTTTCCCATATGTACATCATCCATTGACGCGTTCTGGATCCTCAAAGGTGAAAGGAGTCAGGTCGAAACACTTCCACCTGGGGGTTTGATAATGACACCTGGGATTGGCGTGCCATGGGCTTGGTGCCCTTCCCGACCACCGATCACCCTTTCGCTTCGAGCACATCCCATGAATATTGAACAGGTCTTTCACATCCAATTAATAAACAAGTAAAATGGACAAATTTTTTTAATTTGAAAGAGAAAGCCTTATTCATATTCAAGGGACCTACCGCCATTCTTACAACTCTCTGCGGGTAATTTCGAGAGAGGCTCTTACAATATTTTTCTGGTTCTTGCTTCGTAGTCCGATCACAACTTATAGTCTGAACACCATTATACAGCTCAATGAGGAGAGCTATTGCCGACCTTCTCTCTCCTAGCGATCCCTTTCCCTTTTCCGTTCTGACCAGCTTCCACTCGCTCCCTTTCTCTTTCATCCAGCTTTTCCTTCGTTTTCCCAAACCACTCTGCTGCTGAACTCTCCAACGACCCATGGTTTCCACCTTCTACCATCGTCTTACTACGTAAGTTGCTTATTGTTCTTTCCCTACAGACGGCGCCAACTATTGATGGGTGATTTTCGTCCCAGTGGTAGTTTCGAGATAACCCTCCCGAGACAATCCTCCTTCAACTTTGAATTTGTTTGGTTATGGGGAGACCAAAGGCAAATGCAGTAAAAGGCGAGAAAAACACAAAGATTGACAAGAGAGTTTTAACGTGGTTCGGCGGAGCGAATCCAATCTACGTCCACGGGCACAAAACGGTGGGGTTGTTTTTTATTACCAAACTGAGCTCGGCCGACCTATTTCCAGGAAGGGTCTAACGAAACTGAGCTATTTGCTTACAGAGTTATGCAAGTAATGTTTATTTTCTTTTGGTTACAAGTTTGCTATCCCCTACGAATGAATCTAACTTTCCTTTATATACTCAGGAATTACAACATTGTTCCTCCAACTTTATGACGTTTCCCGCGTGGTCTCCGATTGATTGACGGGCTCTCTGCCCCAAGACTGTCGTCGCCGAAAGCAAGCCTGACGCCTGACGGTCTATCACATCACTCCGTTTTCTCCACTGCCACACGCAATAATAATGAAGCCAGCCTGTAAATAGCCTTCAACTAGTGGTGTACTCCAGAAGGAAAAGTCCACATTGTTATACTCACATATCGATCGTCAAGAGGTCGGTCAGATGATATGCCGAAATACCCAAACTACTCTCGAACTGATCTAGAATATCTGAGCCATCATTCACGGAGAATGAGGTGAAACAGAACTGAACCGAGTTATCAGGATATTGTGGCCGATTTCGGCTCTGATGTTGTCGGCCTCTGAGAACTGAATCATATTGTGTCCTCTGGTCGGTCAAATATAGTAAATCGGGCCCAACACTATGATTGGCCGAGGAGTAACCAATACTCTTAGAACGTTCGTCCTTCAAAAAAGGGGAAAATCATCTCTGCCCTTACCTGTTGGGGTTGGTGCTCAGAACACCAATCCGGACCGTATTTATGTCTGATTTATGAATATGAACAATCCATTTTCCCATAATATTACTTATTTATGGTTGCACCTCTTGTTTTTATATACGTATTCGATCTGATTACGATTAGATTGAAACTAAATATGGTTTAGTGATATGTATATATTAGAAAAAGGCCCGATAATATATAATGCAGTACACAGTTACAAAGATAGTTTGTAATTGACATTGGGAAGTGTCATTGCTAAATGTATATTATCAAATACAGTTCCTGGTCAAGATTCACTAACACGGGTCGGTTAGTCAAATCTGTTGAGACCAGTACATGTCGTATATCGAGACTTGGTCCGATGGTTTATCCCAATGAACCATGAGTCTAGGGAGACTCGTATAGACGTGTAGGTGTTTATAGTGGATAAACACTGAACGACTCATCGAAGATTCTTAATGGATGGTACACCAACGTCAATAAGAATCTTCTCGGGTTGAGTAGCATAGTGGTCTTTCGAATTGAGATACCACTGTGGATGTATGAGACATCCTCCACACTTAGATGGCAGTCACGTCACCGATCTATTTATATTAGACCTCCGCCTGTTCGTTGAGTGTGGACCGATCCTCAGGATATCCTGTGTGTATAAAGAAAGGATCCGTCAGTTCTGTGTACAGAGCATAGGTAGTCCATATGTGATTAGCAGTCTATTAAATCTGTGGACACAGTATACTTCAAAAGTAAGTTCCGAATGTTATTTAGAGATTTCTAATAGAAACGTCGACGAGATAATACCTATAGAGATTTGACGTTTACATCTATATCTCTAGGACTATTCGGATACCTGTGACGGAGGGATTATACGTATGCAATGACCTCGACCTGTATGATTCAGCTAGTATATCAGTGGTCGTCATAATTTACGGGTGGGTAAATTATAGACACGAAGTTGGATTTTGTGACGGATATCCGAATAAATATACTCGTAGAGTCTCACTAATGAAATATACTCGTAGAGTACTAGGGTAACTTTTATGAATAATGATGATTTAAACGTTAAACGAAAAATACATGCAAACGGGACGAACCGTCATTTCCTAATTAATGTGTATTTGTATTTAATATATGATATTATTAAATACTCATTAATAAATTGTCAAATAAAGGTATTTGACATATATCATTAATATATGTATTTGAGATATTTAAAGTAAATATAATACATATATTTGAGATATTTGTATTTAATTAATTATTTAATTATTTAATTGTTAAATGATTAATATAATTAAAATATAAATATCTCACCAAATGATAAAGTTAGGAAATGATTATAAGTGTAAATGTTTGACTTTACATTAAAAGAAAAGGTTGTCAAATTGAATTTGACTTCATTGGATATTTGTTTTAATTGTTAAAATTGAAAATATTCATCTTCATTTTTATTTGTAATTTTCGGCCAACACCCTAATGAATATAAGTGTTATATTTTTGAGTTGGAATTGTTGAATTATTGAATTAGATTAAAGTGTTAATGATTTCAAGTGCAAGTTGAAAAGTTGTAAACTTTAAATGAAACCAAATAATATCTAGATATTTACCTACGCCAATTTCGGCCAAGGCTCTTTTTGGAGGAGGTATATATTGTTTTGTTTCATTTTTAGGGTTGAACAAGTTCATTTGATACCAAATAAACATAAAAGAAGTTTAGAGAAAATGCTTGGAGGCTAAAGAAGAAAGCTCGGAAAAATCTTGTTTTTGTAAGTTTTTCTTTAAAGTCTTCAACATAGAAAATGTTTCTAATATGATTAGCTTCATTTTGTGCTGCTTTGATGTTATCTCTACTCTTATAGTTTGTGTTTATATGGTTGTGAACTTTGATGAAAGATTGAAGCATGTAAGTAAGCTTGAAATTGTTTCAAAGCTTTACTTTTGATTTTTAGAAAATCAAAGTTGCCATTCTAGAGTTAGTAACCACTCCTTGGTGACCTAGAATTGTTATAGAGTTATTTCAAAGTGGTTAGGCTTGATTGGTGAAGTATTGAATGGATTAAAGTGTTGGATTTTGTGAATTTGGTGAAATTGGTCAATTTGATGAAATTGTAAAATTAGGGTTCTTAACCCACTCCAAATTTGGGGGTTTTCATATATGTGATGTATTATGGTATGAATATGATGCATGTAAAATTTTAGGTTGATTGGATTTGATCTCGGCATGTTTTGAACTAAAGGGATCAAATTGCAATTAATTGAAAATTTTGGGTGCTCTCGGCAATTAGCTCAAAAATTAGGGATTTGTGTGAAATCTGATTTTGATGCATTAGATGTGTTGAAAAATATTTTAGAAATGATTTAGAATCATCCAAAATTGTATTTGACAACTTTTGGACTAAGATGATCAATTTACAAAGTTTTGGGGAAATTCGGTAATTACCAAGAGATTTGATCTCTTGTGTAATTTTTCAGAATTTGATAATTGGATAATTAAATAAATAAGTTTATTTGATTGATCCAAGAAAAATTTTGAAATCGGAAAATTTTGATTTTCCACTATTCCGATGCGTTACTGGTATTCCCCTTAAAACCCCCTACATTACAGTACAGTACAAAATACTTGTCACAAAAAACACCGTCAACAACATCCATTGAATGAAAAGCCTCAATTTAGCATTATGCATAAACCCTAGAAATTCCAATTATTCAAATTAATAAAATTTCACCAAATTGACTTTCAATCTAACATTATCCAAAAATACTCAAGAATAATTTTAGGATTCCATAAAGTGGCACAGAAACTCTAGAATGACAACTTAAATTTCATAGAGAAAATTGAACTATAATAACCATTATTAAGATCAAAATTTCTTCACATATGCATATATATATATATATATATATATATATATATATATATCCCAACAAGAATCTAAGAAGCAAAACCCAAATTCAAGAGAGAAGAAAATCAAAACTACATCACATGTATTTAAC
This sequence comes from Zanthoxylum bungeanum, assembly GCA_019454045.1. NCBI lineage: Eukaryota > Viridiplantae > Streptophyta > Magnoliopsida > Sapindales > Rutaceae > Zanthoxylum > Zanthoxylum bungeanum. The sequence goes on along the minus strand of SKCR01016359.1, from coordinate 61,948 downwards.
TAAAGCAAAATAAATAATTTCCTACTAAAAATATCAAGAAACTTACCTTAAATTTCAAATCTTTAAGCATAATAATGAGTTTTGATCTCACTAATTTTTTCTTCTCTTTTAGGGTTTTCTTCCTTTTGTTATTGTTGTAAAATTGGAGAAGAAAATGAAACAACCCATTTTTATCAAGTCATGGTCGAAGGAGAGAGAAAAAATAATTTTTTTAATCAAAACAATTTCAACCAATAAATATATAATCCAATTTATTAAAAAAAAAATTCACAAGTCACCATTTAAGCATATAACACGCCATATTCTCAAAATATAAATACTTATATATTTAAAATACATTTCTTTAAAGAATTAATTAATTAACATTTTAGTCAATTAATTCATTTTAATTAAATATATAATGTATTTCTATATTTATACTAAATGACAAAATACATCCATGGTTAACATATGTTCAAATTCGTTTGGTAATTAATTAATACATATTTAATCAAATTGTGTATCTAATACATATACATATTAATTTAGGAAATTACCGAATATCCAAGCATGTGTAATTTTCGTTTAACCGTTAAATGATTTCCGAATAATCAATATTATTCGTTTTAAATCGTCTTCGTACTCTACAAGTATTTTTGATTATGTGAGACTCTCTAAGTTTAGATATATCTGTCACGGAATCCAATCTCGTGTCCATAATTTACCCACTCATAAATTATGATGACCACAGATATTCTCGCTGAACCATACAAGTTGAGATCTTCTCATACGTATAATCCTTCCATCATAGGTATCCGGATAAATATCAGAGACATAGATATAATCGTCAAATCTCATAAGGTATAATCATGTTGATGTATAGATTCGTGATTTCTGAATAACACTCGGAACTCATTTCCGAGTGTACCATGACCATGGATTTCATAAATCACAATCTCATGAAGTGGACACATAAATCGTGTACGCAGGACTGATGGATTCTGTCTGGATACATCATCGGATATCATGAGCATCAGTCCACACCCATCGAACAGGCGGAGGTCTAACCTAAAAATGACAAAAATGTGGCTTCCATCAAAGTGTGGAGGATAACTCATATACCCACTGTGATGTCTCAAGTCAAATGAATATTATGCTACTCAACTCGAGAAGATTCCTATTGACACAAGCGTATCATCTATTAGGAATCTTTCGTGAGTCGTTCAATGCTCATTCGTTATGAACAACTACATGTTTATACGAGTCTCTCTAGACTCGTGGCTCACTGAGATAAATCACCAGAATCCAATATTCCGATATACAACACGTATCGATCTCTCGGATTTACTTACGGATAAATAATGTAAACCTTGACCAGGAACAGTTGAAGAATGATACTGTTATAATATTTCTCAATGTCAATTGTTATGATTTTGTAATTACATTATAACTTAATCATTCCTAGGTCTGATACTTCTTTACCATTTAAAAGATAATATATTGATGAAACCGTATTTTATTTATTTATAACAAAATATTATTCATACACGCATTTACAGGAAAATTAAAGAGAAATCGGCACGCCGAGTACCAACTCCAATAGTTTCTCCCACTTACTCTAGTGGCATAACCGATAGTATCTCATACCCATCGCCCTTTGCACGCTTATCAACTAATTTAGGAGGAATGGCCTTAGTAAGGGGATCTTTTACGTTGTCCTCACTCTGTATCTTTCATACGACAATGTCTCCACGCGACACAATCTCGCGAATTATATGGTACTTTCATTCAACATGCTTCGACTTTTGATGTACCATGGGGTCTTTTGCTTGCGCAACAGCTCCGATATTATCACAGTGCAAAGGAATCATATTATCAATGTCTGGGACAACTCCCAATTCTGTGACAAAGTTTCTAATCTAAACAGCTTCTTTTGCAGCCTCAAATGTCGTAATATATTCTGCCTCGATAGTGGAATCAGCTGTCGATCCCTGTTTGAAACTTTTCCAACTAACTGCAGCTCCGTTAAGGGTAAATACGAATCCTGATGTAGACTTTCTATCATCGGATCCGATTGGAAATCTGAATCCGTATACCATTAACTTACAGTTCTCATTCTCCATAAATCAAAAACTTATCCTTAGTACCCTTAAGATACTTCAAGATATGTTTAACGGCCATCCAATGGTCGTTACCTGGATTCGATTGATATCTACTGGTTACACTAACTGAGTGACTAATATCAGGTCGCGTACATAATATGACATACATAATGCTACCCAAACACGAATCGTAAGGTAAATTAGACATTCTAATCTTCTCATCTTCAGTTTGCGGACACATTTTCTTCGAAAGATGTATACCATGTCGAAAAGGTATGTTAACTGTCTTACAGTTGCTAAAATTATACCTTTCTAAAATCTTATCTATGTACGTAGATTGTGATAATTTAATAAGCTTCTTCTCTCTATCTCTATAGAGCTTTATGCTCAAGACATAAGAAGATTCACCCAAGTCTTTCATAGAGAAGTTTTTACAGAGATAAGCTTTCACGCTCTGCATCATCTCGATATCATTCCCAATTATCAGAATGTCATCCACATAGAGTACCAAAAATACCACTATGTTCCTACTGACCTTTTTATACACACAAGATTCTTCTGCATTCTTGAGGAAATCAGACAATCTAATAACCTCATCGAATCGAAGATTCCAGCTCCATGAAGCTTGTTTAAGTCCATAAATGGACTTCTTAAGCTTACAAACCATATCCAAGTCTTGGCTGGACACAAAACCAGAGGGCTGTTTCATATAGATTTCTTCATTAAGAAATCCATTCAAGAATATCGTTTTGACATCCATTTTCCAAATCTCATAGGCAGCTATAGCCAATAAAATCCTAATAGACTTTAACATCGCTACTAGTGAAAAAGACTCCAGTATAGTCGACACCCGGTCGCTGTGTGTAACCTTTTGCAACCAATCGAGCCTTGAAAGTTTCAACACTTCCATCAGGCCCTCTCTTCCTTTTGTAAGACCATTTACAACCGACAAGAACGATTCCTTTAGGAATAGGAACCAAGTCTCAGACTTGATTCTGATGCATTGAGTTCAACTCTGATTTCATGGCTTCCTGCCATTTCACGGAATCGATGTCCATCATCGCTTCTTTGTCAGTACTCGGGCCTGCCTGTTCTGCAAAGAGCATATTAAGACCTATGTCATGTATCAAAGATAGACGCTCATGAGGTCTTATGACCCTACTCGACCTACGAAGTGTGTGCGTCAAAGATCATTCACCTTCTTGAACTTCATGTTTCTCATGTGGTTCGTCAGTTATAAGTTGAACTTCATCAAGTTCAACTTGTCTATGATCTCCTCCTTCAGCTAAAAATTCTATTTCTAGAAATTTTATGAAGCGAGCTATGTGTTGGTGTTTCGGCCGGTAATTCGGGTAAACGCAGCGGATCACAGAAAATCAAAATTTTCCGATTTCAATTATTTTTCTTGGGCAATTAAAATAAACTAATTTATTTTAATTACTCAATATTTACTAATTGAAATTTTACCCAAAAATCAGAATTTTTCAGAAATTACCAATATGCCCCAAAACTTTGAACTTTAATCATTTTAGTCCAAAATTGTAAAATAAAATTCTAATTGATTCTATATCAATTCAAAAATGATTTATTTATGTCTAATACATTAAAATTCATTTTTGCAATTTCAGAAAACAATTTTTCCTTAATTGCCGATTGGTCCCTCAATTTTCAAGAATTTGTAATTTGGTCATTTATGTTCAAAACATGCCAAAATCAATTCCAAAAATTCTCAAATTTAATATACTTCTAATATACATTAAATCTCATCACATATATGAAAATCTATAATTTTGGTGATGGTTGAAACCTAATTTTATAATTTCACAAATTAATCAAATAACACCAAATTAATCCAATTCAAAGCTTTAATACAATTCTTATTATACCAATTGAGACTCACCAACATGAAATTCCTTAAGAAAATTTATAGGTCTAACATGAGTGGCTACTAAACTCCAGAATGGCAACAATCCATCAAAATGGCTAAAAGTATGCTTATTAAACAATTTAAAGCAAACAAAAACAATATACATGCTTTCATTTTCATTCAAGATCCCAAATCATCAAATCTCAACTATGAAATAGTAGAGAACAAACTAAGATAATCATATTAAAGCTTAGTATGCTAGAAGTGTTTTTCATTAAAGAAAAAGTAAAGAAAAAAACTTATTAAAATACTAGATTTCCAAGTTTGTTCTTATTTTTCTTCCTTTCTCTTTCTCTTTCTTTTGGTATTTGATTTTTAGGGTTCATAAGAATAATGAAAAAACAAAACAAAAATTGCTTAAATATTTTCCCTCTTTGACCGATTCTAGGGAAATTTTTGTAGCCATATAATTTTTTTTATTTTGTTTAATCAATTGGAAAAATGATTTAATTAACATGTGGTCATAAAACACCTATCTAGTCAATGCTTATCCATAACCAACTAATTAAATCATTTCAAGTGTCACCAATCAAAATTGACCACATAACACCAATTAAATTAAGCCATTTGTCTTATCTAAATAAGTAATAAGACATTATCTATTTAATTAATTTAATCATTCAAAAATTGAATAAATAAATAATTAAATACAAATGTCTCATAAAATATATGTGTTATATTTACATTAAATAATCAAAATACATATATTAATTATAAATGTCAAAATCTCAATTTGACATTTAATTAATGGCCAAAAGATATGTATCTTTGTTTATGTAACCGTTAAACGACTTATAAATAATCAGTATTATATATAAAGTTTCCCTAATGTCCAACAAGCATATCTCATTAGTGAGACTCTCTAGGTTCAGGCATATCGGTCACGAAATCCAATTTCGTGTCCATAACTTATCCACCCGTAAATTATGACGAACACAGATAAAATCTCCGAACCATACAGGTCAAGGTCACGACATACGTATAATCCTTCCGTCACATGCATCCAGATTATACCAAAGATATAGATATAAACGTCAAATCTCTTTAGGTATAATCCCGTCGACGATTCTATTAGCAATCTCTTAAATAACACTTAGAACTGATTTCTACAGTGTACCACAGGCCCATGGGTTTTAACAGATTGTAAATTCCTTAATGGATACATATGCTCTGTACACCGAACTGACGAATCCTATCTTGATACGTACATGATATCATGAGGATCAGTCCACACCCAACGAACAGACGGAGGTCTGATCTAAATATATCGGTGACGTGACTGCAATCAAAGTGTGGAGGATACCTCATATATTCACAGTGGTACCTCAAGTCGGAGGATCATTATGCTCACTCAACCCGAGAATATTCTTATTGACGTGGGTGTACCATCTATTAAGAATCTTCGACGAGTCGTTCAGTGTTTATTCGATATAAACACCTACGTGTCTATACGAGTATCCCGAGACTCATGGTTCATTGAGAAACCATTAGAATCGAACATTCCAATATACGACACGTACCGGTCTCAACGGGTTTACTTACTGACCAAGTAATTGTAAACCTTGACCATGAACAGTTAAAGAATGATATTGTTATGATACCGCTCAATGTCAGTTGCGACACTTTTCAACTGTATCAACTAATCACTCTATGGTCATTTACGTCTTACCATATAATAAAAGAATTATATTAAAGAAACCGTCTATTTTATTCATTAATAAAATATTTACAAAAGTATTTACAGGGAAATACATAAGAAATTGGCGATTAGAGTACCAACTCTAACACTATGAACACGTTTCGACGCTCGGAATCATAGAACAAATATCATTTCGTATTAGAAAGATACCCAACAAACCTAAAAAAAATTTCCCTCGAGGCAAAAGCTTATCCTGCCGTGCCACTTTGACGTACGCAGAACAACCCCAAACCATAATATAATTAAGGTTCGGTTTCCTACCAGTCCATATCTGATATGGAGTCGTAAGAACAGCTTTGGAAGGAACTCTATTCAAAATGTGAACTGCAGTAAGGAGCGCATATCCCCACAAATAATAAGATATATCTGTATAACTCAACATAGAGCGAAACATATCCAATAAAGTTCAATTTCTCCTTTCAGACACTCCATTGTGCTTGGAGTACTTGGAGAAGTATATTGAGTGAGAATCACATTCTCTTTTAAATAATCAGTGAATTCACCGCTCATATATTTACCACCTCAATCTGATCGTAGGCACTTGATGAATTTTCCAGTTTTCTTTTCCACTTCATTTCAGAAATCTTTAAACCTTTCAAAAGTTTCTGATTTATATTTCATCAAATAAACATAACCATACCGCGACAAATAGTCGGTAAAGGTAACGAAGTGTGAATAGCCACTAGGAGCAGTAAGACTCATGGGGCCACATACATCAGAATATATTAGTTCCAATAAGTCTGAGGCTCGATGTCCTACACCGGTAAATGAAGCCATTGCTATTTTACCCTGAATGTAAGATTCACAAGTCGGGTAAGGTTCAATAGTGAGATTCTCAATCAAACATTCCTAACCAACTGGGTCAGGCGTTGTACGCCAATATGACTTAACCTCATATGCCATAGTTCAAAATTATTAACATTAGATCTACTTCGTTTATTAGTCCCAACATTCAAAATATCTCTAGATGGATGCAAAATATAATGACCATTCTCATTTAGACATTCAAGGATAGGAATATTATATTTATCATATAAATACGAAGAATGATTCTTAATATTTACACAAAAACCCATATGTATCTAATACAAAAAGTGATATAATATTTGCAACATATACTAGCATAAAATAATAGTTATTTAACAAAATACTCTCACTGGACAAGGGAATCTCATATACCCCAAAGAGTCTCCAGTCTCCACTGTGAAATGCAACTGCATCGATCCAGATTTCAGCTTTCTACTTTCCTTCAGTCCCTGCAACAAGTTGCAGATGTGAACAGGACAAATAGAGTCTAAAATCCAACTGGAAAAATTAGCTTCACAAGCTAAAGAGATATCAATAACGGGAAAAATAAATATACCTGAATTAGAAGCTCTATCTCTCTTTAACTGCGAAAGATATTCAGGAAAGTTACGCTTTCAGTGTCAAACCTTGCTACAGTAGTGGCATGTGTCTTTGATAGCTCTCTTGGGTTTCGGTTTCGCTATCTTACCCTGAAGAGAAATCTAATTGCCTTTCTTATTCTTTCATTTTCCATTCTTTTGAGAAGTGGCAGAAAGAAAAGTAGGTTTCTGAAGGTGAGTCGGCACTCCATTCTTAAGATCATCCTTAGCAGTGAGCAGCATCCTATGCAACCCACTGTAAGAATAGAGAATCCCATACATATTAAAATTCAGCACAAACTGGCGAAATGAGCTCGGGAGCGAGCCTAATATTAAATACGCTCAAGTATATCATTGAGTGGAAAGTCGTATCACCTCAATTGATCAATCAAAACAATCATATGAAGTACATACGGGCTGAGTGGTTGATCATCATCCAGTTTTGAATGAAATAGTTCCACTGCCATTATATGAATCGTGATTTGCTCTTGATTCATGAAAAGCTCCATAAGCCAAGTGATTATGTTATACACATAGGGCATATCAATATATTTCCTCTTCATCTCCTGAGTCAACGAACCGAGGACGTATGATCTAACTTTAGGTCATCATCCTTCCATTTCTGGAAGGTTTTGTGCTCCTCGGGTGTTGACTCGGGTGGTATAGCTAAAGGTATCGGTCCATCCAAGACATACCATAACCTCTCAGATTCGAGGACAATCCTCAAATCCATTTTCCGGACAGTAAATTATAGCCATAGAAACTTATTTAAATCCATATTGACAATGCGGACCAAGGAAAAAGTATACACAAATACAATTTACTTTAAAGCCTTATTAAAGGGGAATTTTCCGCTAAACTGTCAAACATATAGTTAGATCCAATCTTATAAAACATGCATCAACAGAAATAAAATTTAGTTTACATATCAGATATCAAGCTAGAATCATTTCATGGATTAAGAATCAGACTCGCTCTGATACCATTTATTGGCGTATTTATGATTTTGCCGGGTCACGCAACGGAAGGTGAAAAATCATATTTTTTGAATTTCAAAAATTTTTCTTTAGACTATTAAAATAAACTATTTATTTTAATATTGAATCCCAAATCAAATTTAGAAATGTCCAAATTACCCCAATTATCGAAATTGCCAAGAATACAAACTTTTTACATTTTGCTCATTTTAATCCAAAAGTATCAATTACACATTTAAGTATTTCCAAAACACTACCAAATGATTAGTATACTTATTATATACTCAATTACATCCATTGAATGAAAAGCCCCAATTTAGCATTAGACATAAACACTATAAATTCAAATTAATCAAATTTCACCAAATTGACTTTCAATCTACCATTAGACCAATATTTCCAACATTCTTAAAGTCTCACAATATCCAAAAATACTCAAGAATAATTCTAGAATTCCATAAAGTGGCATATAAACTATAGAATGACAACTTAAATTTCCTAGAGAAAATTGAACTCGAATAATCATTATTAAGCTCAAAGTTTCCTCACACAAGCATATATATATATCACAACAAGCATCCAAGAAGCAAAACCCAAATTCAAGAGAGAAGAAAATCAAAACTACATCACATTTATTTAACTAAAGAAAAAGAAATAATTTCCTAATAAAAAGATTAAGAAACTTACCTTGAATTTCAAATCTTTAAGCTTAATAATGAGTTTTGATCTCACCAATTTTTTCTTCTCTTTTAGGGTTTTCTTTCTTTTGTTCTTGTTGTAAAATTAGAGAAGAAAATGGAACAACTTATTTTTATCAAGTCATGGTCGAAATTGGCCCCAAAGGAGAGAGAAAAAATAATTTTTTTTAATCAAAATAATTTCAACTAAAAAAATATCTAATCTCATTCACTCAAAAAAAATCCACATGTCACCATTTAAACATATAACACATGTCATATTCTCAAAAGACATATACTTATATATTTAAAATACATTTATTTAAAGAATTGATTAATTAACTTTTTAATCAATTAATTCATTTTAATTAGACATATAATGTATTTCTACATTTACACTAAACGAAAAATATATATTCATGGTTAACATATGTTTCAAATTCATTTGGTAATTAATTAAAACGTATCTAATCAAATTATGTATCTAATATATATATATATATATATATACACACACGTTAATTTAGGAAATTACTGAATGTTCTCCGCTGTTGGGGCAGTTGTGGAACCCCTAGGGTCGGATCGGTGCCCCGGGCAGTGGAAATGGATCTAACCCATGGATATCAAGTATGGGTGTAATTTAAAATTAATTAATGAAATACTATTCCATGACGAGTGTAAAGAAAAAAATCGGGGTTGAAATCGGAGTCCGGAAACTTAAAACGAAGCAAAATAAAATTCCTGCAAGCAGTGCGCTGTAGCGCGCACTGCTGAACTTTTTTTTTTGTTTTCTTTTATATGCTTCAGCTAAATTCCAGTGAGCTGAAAAAATTAGGGTATTTTACCCTAATTGCTTCCGATCTTCCTTAAACACTTTAAAAAACACCCAAAATTAATTTTTAATTTCAAAACCAACATAAACACATGTTATAGAATAAAAAATCAAGTTTTTCAAAATATCAATATTTTTATAAAAAACATAAATTATTCTAAATATCACTTGCGTAAATTTTGAATCCAATATACAAATCAAATTAGAATCCCAATAATAAATATCTCGCGAACAATTTTAGGTCACCCAAAGGTGGTCAAGTGATTCTAGAATGGTAGTCATAGCTCTAAGCTTTAATGTAGAGTTCCAAACTCTAATTAATTGTTTCATGTCCAACATGAACATCTTTGACCTAATTACAAGCATGTTGTGTTTATACTTCTAAAGTATTCTAACACAATTGATTAGTCTTATTCAACATTAAGCTATGTGATCATACATCTAATACACAAATAAACATAGCTTAGGAGAAGATCAAACATTACCTAATAAGCTTGATGCAAGATCCAATATACTTCTCCTTTGTTGAAATCGTCGGAGAACCTCCAAGGTGTGCAAGCTTGACTTCAAGATCCAATCTTGTTTCCAATGCTTCCAAGCTTCAATTCAAGATCCAATCTTGATTTCTCCTAGATGAAATGTTGTAGAGACATCACAAGCTTCTCTAAACACTTCTCTAACTTAGGCTAATCTCTCAAGAATTTGCTTATGCTTGTATTTGAACTTGTAATTAAAATCTTCCTAAAGCTTGCTATTTATAGCAAAACTTTAGGTAATTTTTAATTAATAAAAGTTGTAATCAATTTTTAAGTGGGCTTAATCCAATTTGTCCAAATATGTATAATTAGGTGTGACTAATCTTCATTGTCTCCCACTTTAATTTAATCCAATTAAATCAAGCTAAGGATTAGGAAATGGATTAGTTAAATGTTTGCCACCTTGATTTAATCCAATTAAAACAAGCAAAAACCACATATTATTAGTATTACATACTTACAATTACCATAATATCCTCAAGTGGTAGAGATAATTATGATTTTACAATTAAGCCCTTATGTAATTATTGAATTAATCCAATTAATCCAATTAGGTCAAAGTAAATAATCAATGTTATCCAATAACACTTGATTATCTTAGTTGATAATTATAATATCGAATATTATCTTTTATCAAAAATAATTGGTTACCCAAATGCTCAACGAGTACACTTCATATTGGGACTCTTTAAGTTCAGACACGTTCGTCATATTAAGCCTAGCTAATATGTACGCAATTCGGCCACCTCCGAATTCGTGAAGAACACGAACGGTATTTCTGAACTATACAAGTCGAGGTCATCACATATGTTTAACAATCCATCCGTCGTAGGCTATCTGAGTTGTGATTAGGAAACATATAATATACCATCAAGTTTTCAAGACGTACATATCATGTCGACATGTCCACGATTCTTCATAACTGATGTGATCCACCCTATGTGATCGACTTTGGCTAAAGGTTTAAGAATCGTGACTTTACTCACATGGATACCTAAACCCATTAAGGTACATATACGGGCCGACAGATCATATCTTGCTTCGCACTTGATTACTGAGTGCATTGGTCCACACCTAACGAACATCTAGAGGCCAGACCATGAAAGGTTTCTAACATACATGACATTTAAGTGTGGAGGATCTCACACAAAATCAATGATATCCTATAGTCAAAGAATTACATATGATACTCGACTCGAGAAGATTCCTATTGACGGTGGTGTGTACTTCCAACTATTAGGAATCGCATATGAGTTATTCAGTATTTGCTTCAACGAATACCCACATGTCTATATGAGTTTCCAAAACTTATGGTACATCGCGTTAAACCATTGGAACTCCAATTCCAATATATGACATGTGCTAGTCTTCTAGGTTATATGAATTTGACCGTATTCCAAAACCAACGACTATGAATATTTACTTTAAGAATAATTTACACTTAGTGTCAAAACTATTCTGAGGTCGATGTCATTCTTAGCATATCTATACATCAATCTAATACGCATAATGATAATACCATTAATGAGGTATGAAATGAAAAATATAGTTATTTTATTAATAAATAATAAAATATACAAATCGGATTGATACTTCAAGCACCAACTCTATCAAACTCCCACTTGCTTATTGCCAATCTGGATGGTATCGTAGTCTCATCCCCTCCACATGTTTATCGAATAACTTAGGAGGTAAGGTCTTTGTAAGCGGGTCTGCTATGTTGTCTTGTCCTTGAACCTTCAAGACAACTATGTCTTTTCGTTCAATAATCTCTCTAATTACGCAGTATTTTCTTTCCATGTGTTTAGACTTGGAATGCGCCCTCGGCTTCTTAGCATACGCGATGGATCCATTATTATTACAGTACAATGGGATCGAATTCGCAATACTAGGCACAATGTCAAGTTCTGTGATAAAATTTATAATCCAAACAGCTTCTTTAGCAGCTTCTGAAGCCGCTATAAATTTATCCTCAATTGTGGAATCAGTTGTTGAGCCTTGCTTTGAACAACGCCATCTAATCGCACCACCGTTAAGGGTAAATATATATCCCCGATGTAGATTTTCTATCATCTGGATGTCCCTGGAAGTCGGAGTTTGTATAACCATTAACTTGTAGCTCATCTTCTCAATATATCAGAAACTTCTCCCATATAGATATCATCTTCAATGAATCCATTTAGGAAAGCGGTTTTCACATCCATCTATCATATCTCATAGTCGTGATATGCAGCAATGGCTAAAATAATCCTAATGGATTTTAGCATGGCTACTGGTGAAAAAAATTCCACATAGTCAATCCCAGGATGTTGAGTGTAACCTTTTGCAACCAGTCGGGCCTTAAAGATTTCCACATTTCCATCAGGCCCTTATTTCTTTTTGTAAACCCATTTACAACCAATAAGTTTAACTCATTCAGGAAGTTCAACTAAGTCACATACTTGATTGGCGTGCATTAAATCCATTTCGGATTTCAAGGCTTCCTGCCATTTTCCCGAATCGATATCCTATATCACTTCTTTATACGTAGTCAAATCTGTTTCCTCCAAGAGGATAACATCAAGGCTCACATCAGATGTTAAAAACAGTCTCTCAAGAGGCCTTGATATTCTATTTGACTTACGTAGAACCTGTGTTGTAGATCTTTCACCTAGTTGGATCTTTGGTTCCATCTCAAGTTCTTTACTGTTGGGATCAAACTCATCAAGTTTAATCTCTCTACAATTCCCACTTTCTCTCAAAAATTGTTTTTCACGAAAAGTTGCAAACCGAACAACAAATACATTTCGTTGTTCAAAATCCTAGAATTGATATCCCATGGAATTATCAGGATATCCAACGAACTTACATTTATACCCCATGGGTACTAGTTTATCCCGCTGCGCAATTCTAACGTATGCATGAAAACCTCATATCTTTAAATGCTTAAGACTTAGATTTCTACCGAACCATATCTAATAGGGGGTCTTAGAAATAGCTTTCGATGGAACCCTATTAAGTATGTAGGCAGCAGTTTGTAAAGCGTAACCCCAAAGGTAATAAGGAAGATCTGTATAGCTCATCATCATTCGTACCATATCCAATAAATTATGATTTCTATGCTCAGACACTCCATTGTGTTGAGGTGTTCCTGGTGGGCTATATTGGGCGAGAATTTCATTATCCCTTAAAAAATTTCTAAATTCGTCACTCATATATTCACCGCATCGATCTGATCTAAGGCACTTGATGAATTTACTGGTTTGGTTTTCTACCTCGTTTCAGAATATTTTGAACTTGTCAAATGTTTCTGACTTATGTTTCATCAGATAGACATATCCATATCTAAATTTGTCATCTGTGAAAGTCACAAAGTATGTGGAACCATCATGAGCGGCATGATTTAATGGACCACACACATCGCTGTGTATTAGCTCCAGTAAATCTCCAGCACGATGTCCAACACCTTGAAATGAGGTCTTTATCGTCATTCCTTGGATATATGACTCACAAATTAGATAAGGATCTAAGGTAAGGTTTTCAATCAAATCATCCTTTACCAATTTGGATAGACGTCTAACACTTATGTGGCCCAATCTCATATGTCATAATTCAGTATTATTTAGTTCAGAGTTCCTACTTGTATTTTTCTCTATATTAAAGACATCTCTACATGTTTCCAAAATATAGTGACCGTTTGATAAAGAACATTCACATTTCAATAAATTTTCTTTATCATACAAACATAAAGTTTCATCCTCAATGTTTATTTTATATCCATCTTTATCTAATATTGACAGTGATATTATTTGTATGATAATTGAGGGAACATAATAACAGTCATGTAAATCTAATTTACATCCGTTTGGGAGATCTAGAACAACTGTTCTTATGGCCTTGACATCCAATGTCTCGCTATTGCCAACTCTAAGCTAGATCTCCCTTTTATTTAGCCTTCTTTTAACCCTCATTTCCTCCAGAGAATTGCAAATATGAGTAGGACTGCCAATGTCTAACATCCATCCACTATTTGCATCTAAGGCTAATGAGATGTCAATAATTGGAAAAATACAAAGCGTACCTGAGGGTCCTGCTTTTCCTTTAAGCTCTGGACAGTCCTTCTTCCAGTGTCCAGACTTCTTGCATTATAGACATTGATCATGAGCTACTTTTGGTTTTGCGCCTTTGCGCTTCTTGGAGTTTTTCTTTGATATCTTTTTCTTCCCAATTTTTATTTTCTTTGACTTCCCAAAAGTCTTTAAAGAACCAGCTCTACCATAGAGATATAGTGTGGGGTTGCCTTTCTTCAAATCTTGCTCCATCGTGCGTAGCATGTTATGAAGTTCTTCATATGTGGCTTGCATATGCATATGGAAATTTAATACAAAGCCAGCATAAGAACCAAACAAAGAAGACATAATCAAATTACGGCCCAGCCATTCATCAAACACAATGTAATGTCGTTCCAGATATCGAATATCATCGATCATGTTCAAAACATGAGTGCTGATAGCTCCTCCCTCATTGAGTTCAGCACAGAACAATTCCTTAGACATTCGATAAAGTTCCATATCTTGATTTACCTTGAACAACTCCTTGAGTGTTCGCATGATGCTCCAAGCATCTGGTACTTCAATGTACTGTCTCAGCAAATCTGGAACCATCGATCCTAAGATGTAGGATTTCACCTTCAGGTTATCATCATTCCATCTATCAAAAGTTTCTCGCTTTTCTGGAGTGGAGTCAGGATCGATATCAACATACAGTGGATTGATAGTGACATAAGTCAACTTTTCATATTCCAAGACAAGGCGCATGTTCATTCCCCATTCGAAATAGTTCTCGGCTCCTTTTAGCTTATTGGAATCCAAAAGTTTCATCAATGGATTAGAGGCAACCATCTACAAGATAATATTTTTGAGTAGTAACAGAACAATTTTTCATTTCAAAAGTGATAATACTAATTGATTATGGAATTTTAAATCTATTAGTGTCATCCCATTACTTTACGTAATTTCGTAATCTTCCTTAACGGAAAAATAGAAATCTGACTATCAAAATTTCATACCGGGAAGTGGATCCCATGACATTTACTCCAGCCTCACACTAATGACGATAATGGTATTTGTAAACTCATTAGGTAGACCTCCAAGGTCAATCACTTCATGTGACTCCTGGTTTCATCCTGAACTATTTCTTATCCTCACACTAATGACGATATTGGATTAAGACGTGTTCTAGGTGTATACTTATCAATGTGCACTAATGAGCTTCATATGTACACGCTCACACTAATGATGATATTAGGCGATTACGTTAACTCATCACGCTACATCTAATATTTTACCGGAGCGACCTAAGTTCCGAGCACTTATACCCTCACACTAATGACGATATTGGATATAAGTAGTAAGAACCCATTCATCTCTGTATTGACAAGACAGATCATCCAATAATGCTCCAACATTATTAATACTATTACTTAAAAGTAATCACCTAATCACAGTATCCACTTCAACGAATACCCACATATCTATACGAGTTTCCAAAGCTCATTGTACATCGCGTTAAACCATTGGAACTCCAATTCCAATATACAACATGTGCTAGTCTTCTAGGATATAGGAATTCGACCGTATTCCAAAACCAACGATTATGAATATTTACTTTAAGAATAGTTTACACCTAGTGTCAAAACTATTCTAAGGTCAATGTCATTCTTGATATATCTATACAACAATCTAATACGCATAATGATAATACCATTAATGAGGTATGAAATGAAAAATATAGTTATTTTTTAATAAATAATAAAATATACAAATCGGATTGGTATTCCAAGCACCAACTCCATCACCCGCATGTGTAATTTTTGTTTAACCGTTAAAAGATTTCTGAATAATCAATATTATTCGTTTTGTAGTCGCCCTAGTGTTCTACGAGTATTTTTGATTATGTGAGACTCTCTAAGTTCAGGTATATCTGTCACGGAATCTAATTCTATGTCCATAATTTACCCACTCATAAATTATAACAACCACAGATTTTCTCGCTGAACCTTACAAGTTGAGATCTTCGCATACGTATAATCCTTCCATCATAGGTTTCCAGATAAATACCAGAGATATAGATATAATCGTCAAATCTCATAAGGTATAATCTCGTCGACATATATATTCACGATTTCTCAATAACACTCAAAACTCATTTTCGAGTGTACCATGGCCATGGATTTGATAAATCATAATATAATGAAGTGGACACATAAATCATGTACGCATGGCTGACGGATTCTCTCTGGATACATCACCGGATATTATGAGCATCATTCCACACCTAACGAACAGACGGATGTCTAACCTAAAAATGTCAAAGACGTGACTGCCATCAAAGTGTGTAAGATAACTCATATACTAGGGGTGTCAAAACGAATCAACGAATCGAATTCGTATCGAATCCTAAATGAATCGAATCAAAATATAATGGATTCGTATTCGATTCGTTTATTAAACGAATCCTAATATCAGGATTCGTATTCGATTCGTTTATTAAACGAATCGAATACGAATATTCGTTTATTCGTTTAGTCAATAATATGATTTAATAAAATAATTTACCACACTTGGTTTACATTAATTCTTCATAAATATATACATATGAAATATGTAATTAATATATTTACTAAAAATATTTCATCAAATATTGAAAATATTACTTTTTATATGCTAATTAGCTATAATTTTTCGAATCTTAATTGAAAATTAACAAGAACTAGTAAATAAAAATAATAAAACGAATCATAAACGAATAAACGAATCAATGAGCTTAAATTCGTATTCGATTCGTTTAATAAACGAATCGAATCGAATTGACCCATTTATTAAACGAATCCATTTTTTCAAACCCGTATTCGCTTTAAAGCAAATCGAATCGAACGAATAAACGAATCATGACCCAAATTGCCACCCCTATCATATACCCACCGTGGTATCTCAAGTCAAAGGACCACTAAGCTACTCAACTCGAGAATATTCCTATTTACGCAAATGTGACATTTATTAGGAATCTTTCGTGATTCATTCAGTGTTCATCCACTATGAACACTTATATGTCTATTTGAGTCTCTTTAGACTCGTGGCTCACTGAGATAAACCATCGGAATCTAATATTCTGATATATAACACGTACAGATCTCCCTGATTTACTTAAGGACCTAGAATGTAAACCTTGACCAGGAACAGTTCAAGAATGATAATGTTATAATATTTCTCAATATCAATCGCTACGATTTTGCAATTACATTATAACGTAATCATTCTTAGGTCTGATAGGTCTTTACCATTTAAAAGGTAATATATTGATGAAACTGTATATTTTATTCATAATAAAATATTATACATACACGTAGTTATCGGAAAATACATGAGAAATCGGCACGCCGAGTACCAACTTTTTGAAATTTTGAGCATAATGGCTTCAATTTTTACTGAAAATCGAATCAACCAATATTAAGGACCACGTTGTAATTTCACGCAAGGAACTTTGTGTAATTTTCAGGAAATTTGTTATTAAAGCCAGAATTTCTTATTTGTTGGAAATGAGCCCCAAAACTTCATCTCTTAGCTACATTAACCCGAATAGAGAAAATGAGAGAGAGAGATAGAGAGTTAACATTGGTGGATGGCCCTTCGGCCATCGACAGCGGAGCGCACCAACGTCATCCTGAACGTCCGACCATAGCACATCTTATGGTGGCCGACGTTTGTTCTGTTGACGGTGAACAACGACATAGAGAGGATTAAGACATGCGAGTGTGATTTTTCCGATCCTGGCTCGTCGTTTAGTTTCACGACTCGAGCCACCCACCAAATCAAAGATCTTGGAGAGTACTACAAGATGGCAGTGATGGTTTTTCCAATCCGTTCCTGGTTGCATGAGAATCAAGAGAGAAAATGGTGGTGAATAGTAACATTCAAATGAACAGTAGCTCTGATTGAAATTTCGTCGATTCCAACGCATTCGTGGGGTTGTTGGGAGTCTGTATATGCCCTTTAAATGTCGATTTGACTATGATCGGAAGTTTTCATGACATAAGGTAAGTATTTCATGCGATTAGTATTTGATATATCGGTTATTATTTGTTTCGATAAAAGACATGTATATATATATATATATATACATATAGATTTAGTTCCGTTGTTTCACAATTTACGAGTTATTTGTCAATGGATGGGGGATTTGACACGTGTATGTGATGAGCCTAATATGTGCGTAGATAAGCTTACGACATCGATATTTTTCAAAGTATGAGTTCATGTATGTTTCCTTAAATGAATTTCAAGGTAAAACATTAAATGATTTCGTTGTATATAAAGTTTACACTTGCTATAAAGTAATATATCGATTATTGATTATGTTGAGATAATGAGTTTGTAACGTATGAGAAAGTTTTCGTGAGTTTTGAAATACATGGGCATGTGCTTTAGAAAATTTTTTTATGCTAATATGCACTTCGTGTACATATACGTGCTAGATTATTTTCCGTGAGATGAGGTTTCATATTGCCAGTTCTACTCCAGATACCAGTTATTGTCGTGGGGATGCGGGATGCCTTATGTTGCCAACTTTATCGTACTGTCACAAGGGTTATATGTTATGATACACTCGTGTACATATACGTGCCATATTATTTGCATGAGATGAGGTCTCATGTTGTCAGTTTTGCTCCGGATGCCAGTTATTACCAACTTTATCGTATTGTCACAATAATGTATACATATGAATTAACAATTATATTTTATACAGATATATCAACGTATGCGGGGCTACGGCCGAACCCGAGTATGTATGAAGATGTTGGGAGAAGACGTCCCAATTCCGATAGCTGTATATGTATTCTCAGAGTGTATTAGTTTTTCATGATTTAAGAATTATATATCATGATTTACTATTACTTTTTATGATTTACGATTTATGTTTATAATGTGTGTGAAAGGGTTTTGATTAATGAGTTGGTAATGTGTCATAGTAGTGCTATTTAGAGAATCCGTTCAGACGATATTCATCTCATACCTATTCTAAAATAGATAATGAGTCACGTACGAGCATTGCATGCGTAAACCGATGCATATATATGTTTTGATTTGGTTAAGTGTTCTTTGATGTATTGAAGGTTATATATGTTTCACTATCGGTTACACGATGATTGTATGTATGTCTGAGTGTATATGTGTAGATGATAGAAAACCGTGGTATGTCTGGATTATGTATGTTTTTGTGAAATGAATGATCTGACAATCAAGGTGAGTATAAAATGTTATAAATTATGTTTGCTAAGTTCGTGAGTGTATGTATGTATATTTGGGTAAAAGACTGAAAGTGTTTGTAGGTTTCCGGTATCGGAAACATCTCTAGGTAAGAATTCTGAAATTTGGACTTGTGTGACTGTAAGAGAAGTGAGCTATGATTCATGAACTAATATATGTGAATACGTATAGGGCACAAATGTTAAACAATTGTAAGGTTATTGGAATTAAATAAAGCTTATTTAACTTATCGATTTGATGATATTTCGAATATTCTTATTCGTGAATAAATATAAAATTGTAACTTCATGTTTCAGATGATTGAAATAGATTCGGTTTTGAATGACAAACTCTGTTGTTATTCGAATTTATGCTTTGTACGCTTTGAGTGTTTATATATATATATATGTGTGTGTGTGTGTGGTGTGTGTGTGTGTGTTGTGTGTGTAGGATTTGACATGTGTAAAGAATAGAGGATAATACAAAGTTGATAATTATGAACTCGTAACAAATTGATAATTCTGAAAAGCTTTTGATATATGACATGATATGTTTGACTTGTATGTTTTATTTGTAATACAAGTGTGATTACTTACTGAGTTTTATAACTCACACCAAATCAGTTTACTAGTTTTGCTGGTTGGCTATCAGGTCGGTCAGCCACTTCAGCTTTTTGAGTCATACTCAAGACGCTGGGTCACCCTGTTGGATAATTATGACCCATAGCGTCACTATTTGTACAGATCATGGTGTTGTTGTACAAATTACTATGTGACTAAGGAAATTGCTCTTTCATCATTTGTGATTAGATCACCAAGATATATAAATGATGAAAGGTCCCTATGATTAGTTCCGGATTGAAATGATATGAGACAGTATCAATCCACGAATGTTTAATCATTAAATATCCATAGTTAGAGTATTATCGAGATTGGACATCGATAATGCGGAAAAGACTAGTATTACACTTGTGCGCGTTGTGAGGGCATAACGACATAGTTATCATATATTTGGGTATAGTATACTCATACAAGTGTAATAGGAGACAGCTTCGCTCTGGATAGACCTATCGAAATTCCATTGGTAGTATGACTATGTGTCTATGGAAGTCCGAATCAGGGTAGATGTATTTGGTCTTAACCTGAGACTTGCACCGCTAATATTTGCGACAATCAATATACTTTGATTTTGGTCGTCCAGGGCTTTAACAGATTCTGTGTACGCCTCTTCTGGGTATATTGAGAATCGTAGTGTGTTGGGTGTGATGTCAAGACGGAAGTATCACTCCAGTCATAGTGGAGATGATGGTCACGTAGGATACGGAACTGGTTCTCTTATATACTGCAGCTATCGGGATATTATGACTAGGTCATGTATATCCGATTATAGAGACTAGTTACCAGAGATCCGATATGTGCTTCGTACGGGGCAGACACAATTCCAGCCTCAGGCCTAGCATGTGACATCTGATACTGGATTGAAATACGCAATGCTACGTATACTACGCCTGATATAGATAACTTATTCATGTAAGGATATTTCTGGAGAATTGGGTAGGCATGACGTTTTGCTAGAAGCCAACATTGTCTTGTAAATCGGTAAAAAACGTAGTACTATGTACGTACGTGTTCGGATAGTCCGACGACCGAATTTACTGCCAACATATCCGGGGATCTCATGGGTCGCTTCCCGAAGATTCACCGATGACGTATGACTCGCACTTTATTAATCTGTAATTAATTAGATGAGAGAGAAAATTAATCTGGGATTAATTACGGAGATATTTTATCTGGATAAAATATTAATAAAAGAGAGAGAACGATTAATTTGGAATTAATCGATAAAATAATATATTCGATATATTATACGAAACTGGATTTCGACGCGGAATTGAAATTAGATTTTAATTCGGGCAAAAGAGTTAATTTAGAATTAATTCGTTAGCGACGTGAATAGTAATTTTGCTATGCATAATTATTTAATTACGTCGCAACAGAAAATTCGTTAATTTGGAATTAGCGAACCCGAGCCCGTGAGTGTTTGCGGGCGCACTCGTATTGTGAATTTAAGTGCGGCCCACAAATCACATCAAGCGTCAAATCACTTGTCACTTTAAGTGATGTGACAACTTGTCATGAGTGATGTGAATAGTTGATGGAAGTGGTTGTTGGCATAAATGTCTTTTGACTTTTGGAAAGCAAAATGTTTGGAAAATGAATTTGAATTTCTAATTGTGTATTAGATACACAATTTTTCCAACAACCAATACTCACACAATTTTCTCTCTTTCCTCCTCTCTTGCATTCGGCCTAGGGTCTTTTCTTCTCCATTTTTTCTGGTTTCACCGTGAGATGAAGAAGATGCAAAGGGAAATTTTGCAGCAAAATTTCCGGAGTGCTAGCATGCTTTAGGAGTCTTGTGAAGGTGATAGGGAACCGCACCCGTGAGCATGGAATCACAAAACAAAGCTTGGAGCTTGATGGAGGTGATGACCGAATTCTTGGAGCTCAAAAATCTGCAAAAGCCGAGAACTTAGGAGGGAAAAGCTTGAAGATTTTCGTTGTTCCTCGTGTCGCAAAAGCCGATCGTTGTAAGTATGATTCCGCCATACTTTTACGAGTATTCACATGTTGTTTCATTGCTTGAAAATAATCCTTGGGACTTAGAGAAACCCCAACACACCCAAGTTGCAGTCACCCTCTCTAGTGTCATGGAAAATGTCGTAGAGGTTTAGAATTCATGTAAATAAAAGTTTTGATTTATATGTGATGTTGTGGGTACAAAACCTTTAAGTGCTAAGTGTGATGTGTCTTGTGTATGGACCCGATGTCCTTTTGCATGTTGATGCTTATTACAAGTTTCGTTTTGATGTTAAAATGTGTTACAGATTGTCCGATTTTAGGATATATCATGTCCGTTTTTCGGTAAACTTGGAAGCTCATAGAGATGAATTAATCTTGTCTCCTGTCAATAGCATCCTGACTCAAGCGGTGTGTTACATTTCTCCTGCTCTTTCCGCCTCACATACAGACTAAACTTCTCAATATCACGAGACGAAATGTTATAAGCAATCATTGGATCTTTGAGGTGCAAACTCAGTCGACTTTTATTCCACGCGACCATTTTGTTCATGTCTGAGGTTGTGTACAAGATACACATTACACACAGAGGCTAATTACATTTTATAGACAGCGTCATTCCTAAGTCCTAACTAGGAGTTGCATATGCACAGGAAAGCAGGGAAGCTAAACCTACACCTTAGCCCTAGCGGGATTGAAACTACAAGTACTGTAACTAAATGTTGGAGTCAAAGAGTCTTGACATATAAACATAGTACCAACGGCATAGGTTTGTTACCATTCACAGGTCCATGTCATCAAATATTTCTCCATGTTCGTCGTAATTCTCGTCATTGATTAGGAATCCCTCAGCCACCAAATTACTGAAAAGAAAAATCAATTATGAGACCAATAAGTATGCTTGACATTTTTAGTGAAACTGTAATATTTATGGAGATGAAACATTTTCATTCACCTTAAGCAAGAAAACCGGAAACTCACGACACGCTTTAGTTTTCTGTTATAGAAGAAGAAATTGAAGGACCATCTAAAAAAGAGGGGGGGAAAGGACAAGTTAAAAAGCAGCTATGTAAGATTTATGTGACGTATGACAATAATGCAAAAACTTACATTGCCCCTTTCTCAAGAAATGGGTCTGAGTCAGAATCCGGATTGTAACTGTAAATTTCGCATTCAGGTAACTTCACAACCTGTGAAGCCAGATATCAGAAAAAACCATCTCTGGGAACAATTTTCATTCAGTTTCTCGCAGTAAAGCTCACCTCATCCAAAGCCTTGTATAATGTTTCCAGCAGGAAACCGCCTCCATATGTCTCACTCCATTCCTGCAGAATTGTACAAAGGAAGAGACAATAATGGAAAGCTCAAAGAGGTATGTATCATAAAAATGAAAACTGTTTATTGGGCTATTACAATTGAATAGTTTGCAGCAAATCAAACCCCAACACATCATGACAGACTCATTCATGAAGGCCCAGAATCAAAAGAGTAACTACTTTTTCAATTCATAGAATTACACATAAATAGAACCAAACATCATTCCATTTAGATAGAGTGCAGATGATAAAGCCTCAAAGTGAGACCTTTAAATATAAGAAGGACATGAAAGCGAGAGGAAGAATGGCAGGATAAAGAGTATAGCTGCAGCAAATGTAATTCATATCATGCAAGGAAATGCAATATTTTTCTCCCACATGCATCTGCCCCTTGAGTCTTGGTTCTTCTAATTATTAAAAAAAGGTGTATCTATATAGCTGGGAAAAGTTAATTTAGACAACCAAAAAGATAATTGTAGTAATACTAATACCTTTGAAGCTTCAAACATGTAGGTCTCAAAGATCTGCTTGAATGTATTCCAGCTTTCCTCTGTGAAGAACTGGTGTGCTTTCACAGCACTAGAAACCACAAAAACGCAACGAATAGTACAATATAAGGATATCACAATATTACCCACATACATTAGTACATGAGCATATTCAATTCATAATACTAATATGAGTAGAATATTTAGAACCAGACACAATCCAACACAAAGGGCCAGAATCAGATTTGGGAAATGGAGAGACTTGAACTCTCAGCTTCTAGAGCAACAGTTTTATAAACTGTCTGTCAACCTTTTGACAACACTCCCACTGCAGTTAAAAGAGGATTATATGGTGGGTTGCCATGTCGCCCAATAAGCTGACAGTGGCATTACCCATAATCCTCCTTTTAAGCTCTCTATGAACAAAAATATTAATGAAAAAATAAAAATTACTTTTGCTATGTTAACCTACAAGAGATACCTGAAGTCATAATCCGGATACATGTGATAGAGTGTAAGAATCAGGTAGATCAATGCCTTCCGGCTGGAATTAGCATAAAGAGAAATCAGTCAATATACATACAGACAATCCATACTTTATAAACCTATCTTGACAACATGCACCACCTGGATCTGCTCAAAAGGAAATCAGGTGGTGAGGAGGAGTCAGTGTCCGATGATTTCCCAAGATAATCGAGGATCTGAAGTGAAAGGACCAGTCCAGAAACAAAATATGAAAAAGGCAATATACAAAGTATTAAAACTCAAACATTTAAAATACAAAAATAGTTGGAACAAAGAACAATATTAATGTAATATCTTCTTTTTTTCTTTTATGATAATTATGCGATATTCTCTCCACATACTTTCAAGCTGAAGCAATAAACAAAATGAGTTAATGACATAAGGTTCAAGGGTGGAAAGAGGGCTATTATTGGGTTCTCGTACTCCTGCTATAGCAACTAAACTTGGCCGAGATAATAGATATGCAAACCAAAAACAAAAAATCAAGGTTCGAAAACTTGATATGCAGTGCGAGGTGATTTTCCTTTTGAGGCGAGGCGGATACCCTCGAGGCGGTGGAGGCGGAAGCCTCAATCCAAGCACCGAAAAAAATTAAAATATAAAATAAAAGCATCAAATGTTGTAATTATTTTTATAATCATGTAATGGTTGATGAAGGAATTACTCGTTCAATTTTAGAGGATATTACTTAGTAACAAGATGCTGAAAAAGATATACACTTGATGAGTTTCTTCGGAAAAATTCAATTTGCAGAATCTAATTGAATTTTTTCAATTATATTAATTTATTAAGAAAAAAACAATTTTATTAAGAGGTCCATAATTTTGAATATTTTAAGGAGTTTTGAACTTTATTTCAATTGATTTGAATAATAAATTTATTGGTTTGAACTTTTGTAAAAAAAATAATAATCTAATTAAGAATTTATTTCAAACAAATTTTAATAACAAAATAACATTTTTCATAAAAGAGTCAAATGTGCATGGAACGTTGTCATTGTGAGGAAGGGTGTTTTGGTCAAATGAAAGGTAAAATTCACAGATCTGAAAGTTACTTCCTCGTTCTTTTCATCAGCCGTCTAACGAAAAGGGCCGTTTTCATCAACTGTCAAACGAAAATGAAAAGGGCCGTTTGCTTTTGCTTGTTAGTCCATCGACGACTTGCTTTTACTTGTTGGAGTCGGGGCGCCGCACATTGTCATTGTGCCTCATGCCGACGAGGCGGGAAAAGACCATTCGGGGGCCGCCTTGAGGCAGCCACCTCAGTCCGAATTTTTAAACCATGCAAAAAACAATAATGGGAGAATACAGTGGAGCAATATAAAACAGAAAAGTAATTAACACATGTTTTAAAACATAGGCATAGTTACGCTCTTGGTTTACGGTACCTCATGCTCCAAGCTGAGAGACAGTCTTTTATCAGTTCCCGTGTGTTTGCCTAGACGAATCAAGAAAGAAACTAAGTCTATAATCAATAAATCCAAAATTCATTTTGAGATCAAATTTCACTTACAAGAGTAAGCTTCAAGGCATCCTTTGATGGTACGTTCTCCAAGATTCAAATGATTCAAGAAATCATTTATGCTGGAAATAGGGTCACAGTCCAGTTAAATTTTAAATGAAATTTAACGTGAATAAAATACCAAAAATAAAAACTTAAGAATCAACCTGAAGGAAGTCAATTTATCAAAACTACATTCTAATCTTGAAAAGTAAGGAATTACCGATCTAGAGGAGTGTACTCTAAGAACTTCATGATGGTGAATGATGGATCCAATAATTTCGATTTAGATTGCCCAAAGTGGACAAAGATTTTTCAAAAGATCCTGGGAAATGAACAAAACCATAAATCCAGGGCACTTTTTTTTGGCAGACCACTAGCATCAAACAACCCCCAAATCAAGCACTATGCAATTTTCTAGATTGAAACACAAAGTCATCAGCATCACATGCATAATAAACTATAGGGTTGCCACTTTCCACAGCCAAAATAAGTAACTTTACATCCTATCTAACTTCAAGATTGCAAAGAAATAAGTGAAATAAAAACCATCAAACTTTTTAAGCAATTGAACACATGTTGCTGAAACCACATAATAATCACACTTTCCTCGTTCACAGCACAACCGCATTTCCACAACATTTACACCCAGGTCTTTTATGCAATTTCATAGTCACTCCATTTTACTAGCAAATACCATTGACTAGATTAACCAAACAATTAGATCATATCCATGAATTGTAAATTGGTTTCTAGCAGCAACAAGCAATAAAGCTAACATACTATATTAGGCTAATTAGTAAAACTTGAAGATATCCTCGACAACAAAAAAACGAGATCAGCATTTCTATTTCAAGATTAAATCCTTGCTTAATACGCACACCAATGATAAATGAATCATATACTAACTGCACCATCAAGAATTATCACAACTTGATTACGCATTCACCTAATTGCCGACTAAATTGTACAGAAGGTGTTGAATTTCAAATCATTAGAGACTAGAAAGTAAATATTAACAAAACTGAAATGTACGAAACGAGAAGAAAACGACCGAAACAATAACGTAAATTGGAGTATAATTCTGATACCTTCGAAACAGCTTGAAGTTCGAACCTTTGCGAGATTGATTAAGCAGATTTGCTGGCTTGATTTAAAGCTTTTTAAAATTTTGTTATCGAAAGAGACCTGGAAGAACCCTAAATTTGAATATTGTTGTTTGTGTGTGTGGGGATGTAAATTGATTTTGATTGGGTGGTCGATTGCTTTCGTAATCATTCTCACTTCACCCCGCCAACCTTCTAATCACACTCACCTCGCATTCTTTGAAGATTACCGAAAAGGGTATTGTTTTCGTTATATTTTCGTTGCCTTCAATATATATTTTGTGAAATAGTGTTATTTCCGCCTAAGGAGTAAAGTGTCATTATACTTGTGGATAAGTCTCTCCAGAGGGCATGCTAAGCTAAACGGCCAAACGGGTGATGCACTTTCAACTTTCCATTTTTTATTTTTGTTTATTTTTATAGAAGTATGCACAAGTGAGAGGTCTTTCACGAATAAAAGTTGGTTTTGATTGGTTCGAATTGATTTATATTTTTTAAAATATTTGTAATCTATCATTTTTTAGGTTTCCTTAGGAATCCCATTAAATTTGGATGAATTTATATTTTCGATCTAACTTCTCGATTGTATTTCACCTAACAACTCACACATATATTTATTTCATTTTTTAAATATTACTCTAGATCTCGAACTCAAAAATTCACTCTTAAATTAATATGTCCTTGCCAGCTAAGATTTTAGTTATTAGATACAAAATTTGTGTTCAAATTACTACGCATAGATTATTTCTTGATATTCATAAGACCTATGTTCTTTATTTTCCTAGTATACCACTAATATTTTTAAGTCATATGTCCCCGAGGGGTGTGGCTTGGTGGTGTAGGGTCCAGGATCTCACATTGAGGTTCTGGGTTCGAATCCAGGGGGTACACTTCTTGTAAGAGCCTAGGACAACCGGTGGTTTTACCTGCGCCGCGACCCAAAATGGGTGGTTTGGTGGCGGAGTTTTCATCGTTTCAAAAAATAAAAAAAAAAAAAATTCAAGTCATATCAATATGTACGTAACTACATTGCATCTCACGCGTTAATACGATTTTTACTTTTAAAAAACAAAATAAAATATGACTTAAAAATTTATAAAGATATTTATCTATACACACTATTTTTAATTCTCCAAAATATTCAAGTAATACGTATCAAAGCCGACTTAGCCCATCAAATTAATGTCACCGTTCTACTAATAGAGTCGTCTATCAAAATAACATAGTAATATTTTCTTACTTATATTGTGTGTTTTCAATATATCTCAATACTAATTTATATAGGTATACGATTAAGAGATACATAAATTAAGTAATAAATCAAGTAAAGTTAAATTTGAGATAATAGATCAAGTAAAATTGGATTCGAGATTTATGAATCATGTAATGAATGAATAAATGAATTAAAATTTCAACACATATTTCAAGATTCATAATCAAATAATAAATGATACAAGTGTTGTCGACGGTGGATTTTGGTCTCAGGGCAATATGAGAATATCACCTCCGAGGCAATCCTCCTTCAATAGTGAATTTGTTTGGTTATGGGGGACCAAAAGCAAATTTAGCGAGAGACAGATAAGCACACCAATCGACAAAGAGTTTTTAACGTGGTTCGGCGGATCTTGGATCCGACCTACGTCCACGGACAAAAAGCAGGATGGCACTTTTATTACTTAAAATCGCTTCTCATGTCTCTTTTTTGTTTACAAGTCAGAGCTTTGATGATCTTGATGTCTACTCTCAACTTTCAACTCCCCCCCTTATGCACACTCTACCCTTCTATTTATAATAGTGTAGAAATCATATTCCTATTTGTACAAGAATTTCATAGTTGAAATACTTTCATTTTCCCATAAAGATTCCTAGTCAAAACTATTCCATTTTCCAATAAGGATTCCTAATCAAAACTACATTTACTTTCTTTATCCTACTAGGACTCTGAATTACCAGTTTTCCCCATGAAAATAGGATAACTTATCTTCTGGAGCATATCCCGTCATATTCCCAGTCTTCATGAGGTCGGTCACGATGGTCTTTTGAACTGAGAATGCTGCTGTCGATCTGATAATGCCCGGTCATCTGAATCTAAGTGCTCGGTTACCGATCATAAAGTGCTTGATCACTTACTGTTTGGCTCTTAGTGGTCGGGTCGACATTTAATGATTTCGACCGAGAAGGGAATTACCCTTTTTTCCCCTGTCGTACTCCTTAAATAACATAGGTCCTGAAAACACCATCAACAAGTGTATTTAGAATTGAGATTCATTAATCAATTATAGTAGATAATTTTACCCATCTTATGAAGTGTCAAGTAATAATGCCACAAAAAAAAAAGATAAAATATATGTATGTATGATAGTTTGTTAAATTTATAAATTTTTCTTTTATTAAACTAAAAATTCCATAAAATATAAGGATTTAAAAAAAAAAGTTGACAAAATCTAAATTTAATTTGTTTTTAATCTACTTATTTTTTATACGATTCGAATTTAGGTGGCAAGCTAATTAAATCTGCTTGAAAATCATCATGCCACACTTCATGCCATTTAAGTACGTCGACAATTAAAAAAAAAAAAAAGTTGACAAAAACTAAGGGGTATATTCAATTGAGATTTTAAAAGACTATTTATTAGTAAATAAGTCATGTAGATTTTAAAAGATATTTAAAGATTGTAATAGACATTTAAAGAATGTAATCACTTACAAGATTTTATGAGATTTCTTTTAATCAAGATTTTTTACATATTAGATTTTAAAAGACCTATTTCATAAGAATTTGTAAGATTTGAAATGATCATTATAGTTTTTTTTTTCCTTTTTTAGAACTGATATTATATGGAATGGAACCATAAATAAAAAAAGTTAATGAAAGTCAATTGGTTCAAAATGTCATAATGTCATTTCTTTAACCTATGAATATTTTATGAGTTTCTATGACAAAATGTCATTTCTCTGACCTAAGAAGAAAAGATAACACTTCGGCATCAATGATCTTAATAATTGATAAATAATTTTTTCCTTAAATTTGGGGGGCTTTTTTTAAATAAAATACAAGTAAAAAATTAGCGAGAAAATGAGGAAAAAAATCTTTGTTGTGCTAAATTCATTTTGTACATTATTATCTATCCGAATGAAGAAGTTATGTTGGCCTCAAAGAAAATCTAGGAAATTATTTTTAAATATGATAGAATTTTCCTCCTCGAAAATGAAATTCATTAAGAAAATTAGTTGGAGAAATGACATTACCAGTTGCATTTAAAAGAAAGTCATATTGTTTTATTTGAAAGAAAAAAAAAAGAACTTACTAATAAGCAAGTAATTTGTTCACAAAGAACTAACATGTATGTTCTGTTGGAAACCGTTTCCTCTTGCGCGGCGGAAGTTGCGGATGTGGTGGCACCGGATCTTTAAAATTTTCTCTGCCTCCTCCTTTGTTGAAGTCGAACTCCACAAAACTCTTGATGAATTTCCTTTGAGATTCTACCGTATAATCAACCAATCAATCTTCCGAGCTATATCTCGAAACCAACAAACCGAAGTGTGGGCTTCACTCACAAAGATCAACCTCTAAACTTTTTAGAGAAGTTGATAATGTCACAAACTCTTTTGGCTTTAGAAAGATGAGATGAAGAAGATCAAGTATCTTGTTCACTTTTGTTTTTCTTTCTAATGTCAACTATTGAGAAATAAGATTTTTCTCTCTACCTTACTCACAACTTTTGTGAAATGTTTTAGCTCTCTCTTGAATTTCTTTTTCCAAAATGCTAAGTATGATTTTCACTTGAATTCACCCAACCTTTGAGTGGGAATGGTAGAGAATATGAACTAAAGCCATTCCATCAACATCCACTCAATTTTATCAATTGTAAATGGCCAAAACACTTGAGTGGAGTGTCAACCAAATCCATTAGATAATGGAACAAGTTAGGTAATTAGGTCAAAACTAATTAACAAAAACTTGGTGGATGATTTGGCAAACCATTAAGGCTTGTCTTGATAATGCATTTACCATTATCAAATAATGATGTCATAATTATCTCATAATTATGCATTATCAATGATGATGTAATAATTATCTTATAATTATTATTTGATTATCTTATAATCAAAATATTAGAAAATATAATATTAAACTAATTTAATATTATTTTCATTTGTGACAAAATTATTATTAATCATATTAATAATATTCAAATATAATGTGAGCATATTATTAGACAATCTAATTATATTAGGTTTGCTACAGTTAATCGAGCTAGCACGGGGACCAAATGGACCTACGGTTCCGAGCTCCAATAATTCCGAAATATTAATTAAACTCTTTAATTAAATATTACGAATTATTAACTCCGCGTTATTCCACTAAAAACTCGAAGTTGAACTCTCGTTACCGTAGATGGAAATATAAGCCGAACAAACTTCGGTGTCCATCGATATAGTCACTACATATGGATATAGCCCTTCACGAATATCTCATAAATAGAGCCGGGTCATAAGTCCGTTATACCCCTCTAAATATTTTGTCTCTTAAGCACCATTGATTCTATAATGAATAATTAATTCATAACAATTATGAATATAATACTTTCTATTCGTAATAGGAAAGTTGAGCGCTCAAAATTATTCAAGTCCCGAATCAACTCTTAAAAGAGATATTCTTCTACTTCTCGAAAGAATGAGTGAATTCCATATCTGTGTAAAACGTTCCCAGCTACATACCAAACCATATACCCAAAATACGTAGTTATTGGCCGGGACTGCTACACACACCAACCTCACCATAGTAAATCAAAGGACACAGCCTAACATGCAGGAGTTCGTAGTACATTCAGGATTAAGATTAATCCATATATGACCATCTAGTAGATAAAATGAATTTATTGGGTTAACGGATATTAAAAGAAATTCATATTTATCTGAGTCCAGTCCTATATGATCATATCATACAAGGTGCCTCCATTCTCATGTCACCACATGAACGAACCCGGATCAAGGTCGTCATACAAGTATATAATGAACCGCAGCTATAGATAAACCACAAACAAAGTACCCACTTTGTTTGCTCTCTATGGACAATTTAGATTACTAACTTCAGACTTAAATCCTCTTGTGTATCAAACATACATTAAGTCTAAAGGTACAAAAGTAATCAAGGTAAACAAGACAATTAGACAATATAATTTAAATCAAACAACTTTGATAAATGAATAATGCGTTTATAATTATTACAATAATCAATTCCGTTTTACAACACATGAGCTCTAGGACATAAATCCCAACATGTTCATCTTCTATTTTCTAACTAACATGTATGTTCATCTTCTATTTTCTAACACTCAAAAAAATATTATATAAAAAGTCTCATGTGTTAGGGTGGAATTTTTTATAGAATTTGATATTTATAATTTTCACTAAAAAGTCCCACAAAATCACACATATAAAAAAATCCTTCAAAATAATTATGTTTTTCAATACCATAAGACTTTCTATTACTTGTTTAAAATCCTGATTGAATATTACTAGATTTGGATACACTCTTTAAAAATTCATAATAGTTTTAATGGAATACTACAATACTTTTTAGATTATTTAAAAATCTTAATTGAATACCACAAGACTTATTTAACCCAAAAAAATCTTTTAAAATCTCAATTGAATACACCCCCTAAATTTAATTTTTTTAATCTATTTATCTTTTTCTAAGATTTGAATTAGCGTGGTAAACTAAATAAATCTACTTTAAAATCATCATGTCACATCTAATGCCATTTAAGTACTTCGACAATAATATATACCATTAAAAATTTTAATATGAAGAGTTGGCATTCCTTGTATTCCTCTTTGGTATTTATTGGAGCTTTATACCCCCTTGAAGTCTTTATTATGTAACAGTCTTGATTAATTTTTGAAGAGTTGTGTATCTATTTCGAAATGGGTGGATATATCTTTACTTAAATGTAAATATTAAAAGTTGGATTCATCTAATGTAATCCAATATCGAATACATAGTATCATTAAATACTATTTTAATTTTAAATATTTATTATTAAATTGACTTAAATTAATGATTATATTTTCATATATATTT
Source organism: Zanthoxylum bungeanum (assembly GCA_019454045.1). Taxonomy (NCBI): domain Eukaryota; kingdom Viridiplantae; phylum Streptophyta; class Magnoliopsida; order Sapindales; family Rutaceae; genus Zanthoxylum; species Zanthoxylum bungeanum. The sequence continues at coordinate 28,945 of SKCR01016359.1, read as the reverse complement.
ATATATATAAATATATGTATGTATGTTAAAATTTTAAATTGAAATAACACAAACCTTTTCAAATATATATATAAATTTAGGGGTGGTAAAACAAATCAACGAATCGAATCGAATCAAAATGTGATGAATTCGTATTCGATTCGTTTATTAAACGAGTCATAATATCAAGATTCGTATTCGATTCGTTTATTAAACGAATCGAATACGAATATTCATTTAGTCATGATATTATTTAATAACATAATTTACCATAATTGATTTACATTAATTCTTTACAAATATATACATATGAAATATTTAATTAATATATTTACTAAAAATGTCTCACTGAATATCGACAATATTATTTTTCTATGGTAATTAGCCATAATTTATCATATCTTAATTGAAAAATAATAATAACTAGTAAAATAAAAGATCCCATTACTATCAAAGATAATGCCTAATGGGAGAGAAAGTGGGGTCGCAAGGATTAATTGGCTACAAGACTGATATAGGTGAAACAGTTGGTTATATATGGAGCGATTTGTTGCAAGATTTGAAGAGAGCGTCATTTAATGACATATGTGAGTCACCTACAAAAGTTTTATGATGCCAAAGTCAGTAATTGTATTTGTTCATTTCTTTTTTATTATTATAAAAGAAATACTAATAAGTGTCTTTAGGGTATTTATTAAAGATCCATTTTAGAAAAAAATTATGGGAAAAATAAAAAAATAATTAATGTTTTGAAAATTTTTTGCACTCTACATAAAAATAATATGAAAACTTTCCAAAAAAAATTTTTAATAAATATATTTATGACACTTCCTGACCCATATAATAAATATGGGTTCAATTGTTTGTGGACAAACGAGTGTTTTTTTAACTTCAGAGAATGTTAGTATCAGAACAATTAATTTTCTGCTGTCAGTATTTTCAATTCAATTGGAATTGAATAAAGTTCTCATATATAAATAATTAATTCAGCCCCATATTATGTCTTGAACTACACATTTTATATCCTGTGAAACCGCATGCTGGAATGTGGTTATGCAGTTGTGAATCCGTCATTGACATATAGGTGCCGTATGAGAACTGATATCACACTAACTAACTACTAAGTGTGTTGATGGTGATTTTTGGGCCAAGAACTCGGGAGGGGTAGGAAGAAAATTTCACATTCAGGACACTGTAGTCTGAGAATATTGCTAAATACTTGACCCAATAGGGTGGTCGGCCTCGGTCTCCAACATTCGCTCTGGATTTGGTCGGGGAATTCGATGGCGATAGGTGTCGTTCTCTTCCTGAGATGGAGTTGGTGTGGTACCTAATTCTTCTAAGTTGGCCGCCCCCGAGCTGGGGAGAACCTCTTCCACTGAAGGAGACAAGAGGATCGAGGGCCGAGCTGAGGAAGATTCAACGTCTGACATTCCTAACATAGCAGGGTCCGAGGAGGGCAGTTAGTGATCAATATGGGGGCATCATATACTCAAAGGCCATTCTAGCGACCGAGGACCTAGACCTAAAGTCTTTAAAACGTTATAGCAATGACCAAAAACAGTAAGTCTTTTCCTAAGTATCAAACAAGACACACACTTAACAGTAAACCCAGAAAACCCGAAAATCAAACATCCTAACCCACAACCCATCATTCGGCCTAAAGCGTATACATCATACACCATCCAACCGACCCGCGAACCAAACCACACACTTCCACAACACATAGTAGAGACATAAACACACAAACATGATAAAAAACATGAAGAACAGGCAAGAACATATGCAAGAACATTCACGGGCAGCAGTTAAGCATAAAAAGTCAGATGGCAGGCTTACTTCGGCGGGGCAGTTAGGGCAGAGAGCCCATCAAACAGCAGGAAATCCACGTGGCTGACGTCATGAAGATATGAGAACAATGTTACTTTTTCTTAGTATATAAGGGGGGCAAACACACTTGTAAGGGTGAGAAAATTCATTTGGATGTACTACTTGTAAGAAAATACTAAGCAAACCAGCTCGGTATCACGCGACCACCCTTGAAAAAAGGTCGGTCGAGCTCGATTCCATTATAAAATCAGTATTTTACTTTGTTCCCGTGACGTAGGTTGGATCCATTCTACCGAACCACATAAATCTTTTGTTGATTTTGTGTTTGTTCTCATATTCTGCTAAATTTGCATTTGGCCCTCATAAACCAAACAAATTCACATTTGAAGGAGGATTATTCTAGGAGCGGTATTCCAAACTTGTCTCTGAAACGAAAATCACACATCAACAAAGTGTATTAGTGTAAGATCATATGCAATAAGTAATTAGGGAGCTCGAGAACAATTATTCTGAAACTATTGGCCTTTTTCGGACCACTTTGATACTCCTCGGAAAAATGAAGTCCGAAATTATGGTGACATACTTCTGATATGTATGGGATACATGTCCAAATATCAACGGTGAAATTGCAGTTAGAAACTAAAATGGTGTCTTCTTATGACGATGTAGGCGTAATTATAGACACATATACAGTAAGATATTTTTTTTTTATTATTAGTTTAATAGTTTGACTACACATACCTACACGGAAGCAACTTTTATAGCTGCAATGCAGCAATAAAGCTATCCATTACTTACAGGCACGGTCCATTTGAGTTGATATAGGGAACTAGTCGTGCAATAGTATGGCTTCATGTTGTAAAGCACTATGGTAGTCTTATATGACAGTGCACAGGGGATTATAGTCTCCAAGATAATTAGTTAGGTTTGTTATGGTGATGTGAATTATTAGCCAATAGATTTGTAGAGTTTGTTGGTTAGTTACGATTTCTCTGTTTTCTATAAATAGATCTTGTATAATCTTTTGTAATCAGTTTTACTGTAATATCAGTTTCAATAAGAAACATTGATCTAAAAGCTTCTCTCTTCACAGAAAGCTTTCTCTATTCTTCAAATCTTGCCACTGTTGATACAAGTTTAACTTGGTATTAGAGCCAATTGAATCCATGGCAAATCAATCTTCTTCAAACTCGTCTCAGTCTGGCTCACTACTATCACAGAGTTTCTCACAAATTTCTTCTTTGCGGCACCAGTAAAGCTAGATCGTGCAAACTACTTGTAACATCCCAGATTTTCGGAATTGTTCTAGAAGATTTTCGGACTCACATTATAGTCTCGAATCAGGATGATAATAAAGAAATAAGAGTTCAAGCGATGTTACATGGGTTGGATTAATATATTATGAATATTCGTCGTGTTGGAAAATGCGTGGGATCAAAAGTCAGTTGCGTGATTTTCGTAAAACGCGTAAAGTTTACAGTTTTGGTCATAGAATTAGCAAACGAACTCTGATCGAGTTGATTCTTGAACCATCGTTTTTCCGAGACGAAAATTTTTCGTGTTGAGCACTTTTCGAGAAACGCGTCAGAAGGTCTCCGAAAATGTGAAATTCCAGAAAGTTCCATGATATGGGCTAAACAGCAAATTCGCGGGGACTCATTTGATATTTTCCCAGCTAGTATATAAAGCCTCAAGGTTTTGGAAAATAGAAAAATTGGCAAAACCAAACCAAATCCCTCACCCGCACCCCTCATCGCCCTTGGAGAAGAACCACTCGCCGGCGGCAACTCCGGCCACCTCAGGCCAGCGCACCAGTGCAGACTTGACCGCCCAGCGACGGTGAGCAAGATGGTGGCAGGCGGCGGCCGTGAAAGCGTCGGCAACGGCGACGGCGAGAGAGGAAAGAGGCGTGAAGTGGGTTTCGCGATCCCGGCTCGTCGCTTCGTTTCAGAACCCGAGCCACCTACCAAATCGAAGCCCTCGGAGAGTACTACGAGTATGCGGAGTCGTTTTCGCCAAAACAGCGGCCGATTGCACGCGAACGAGGAGAGAAGCGGCGGTGACAGTAAACCCATGATGAACAGTAACTCTGATCGGAATTCCGATGACACCAGCGCGTTCGTATGGCCGATGGGAGTCCGAATATGGCCTCGGAATTTCGATACGACTTTCCGTTCAAAATTTGTTATTTTAAAGTGTGTCGATTTATATTCGGATGTTTCCGGTAGTTCCGTAGTGTAGAAAATTGTTATGATTTGAATTGAACATAATATTATATGTTAAAACGATAAATGTGGTAGAATCTGGGGAGAATCAGATGAGATATGATCGATCCGGTAGAATTAGCGAGTTTCCGGTAAAACAGAGTTTCTCGCGGGACTGAGCGTAGTTAATCGTAATCATGAAAATAATATGAATATGATATTGCGAGGGTAATTAAGTAATTCCGGAGTAGTTCAGAGGGATCGAGACCCTTCCGTAGCGTTTGCGGAAACTTTTCCACAAGATTTGCCGCAAATGCGTAAAACGAGATTCTAGGCTACCCAGCTAGTTGGAATAGTATAGAAAGATATGTATTAGAGTAATGAAGTTTGTACCGTAGTATCGGAGATGATTCAGGTGTTCCGGGGAAGCCCGTAGTTATTATAGATGAGTTGGAAGTTCCGCAAATAGGGGTACTACCTTGTGTTATTACTTGTTTGACAGATCAGACCCGGATTGCGGGAATTCGCCTAGCCAGGTAAGTAACTCATGTCTCGAGTACTTAAGAAATTTATCGTTGTTCGAAACTAGAAATAAAATAAAGTTGAATATAGTTATAAGCATGAAACCTATGTATATACATATATATATACAGATGAATGTAGAAGAAGCAGATGTATGAGCATATAGAAGTAAAGAGATGCATAGGTAGGTAAAGACCAGTATTTATATATATAGACAGAGCATATGAATAAGGCGATGTTTATGAATATAATTTAGTGAGACTTGGTTTGGGGGATGTAGAAACTACACCATAGGGAATGAGACTAAAGCTTAAAGAATAATAATTGTAAGAAAGTAACTATGTATGTTCAGTGTATGTAGAATGATACAAAAACAAGAATACGAATGTAGATACGTATAAACAAAAGCATGTGGGTTACATGGAGAAATAGTAAGTACATGTATATATATATATATTGTTTGTAGGTATCCGATTAAGCATAATTAATAATTTTAGAAATGTCTAGATGAGCTTATTGCAGAGATAGATGTTCTGGTATGTTTACAAAGGATTAAAGAGTAATGGAAATGAATGAATAAATAAACTTTTTATATATTAAGTCATATATTTATTTATAAGGATCGATTGTGTGTGTATGAATATAAGTTATGATGGCTTGAATGTGTTTAAGTATAATGAGAATAGTATAAGCATATAGAATGTGAGATGATTCAAGACATAAGCATATAAGGAATAGAATGCATAGTTCATTACCTTGTGCATATGCATAAATACGTGCATGATCATATCCATATACATACATGATGAAAAGAGAAAGGTTTTGAAATTCAAAAAGTGTTTTAAAGAAAAGTTACAGATATTTTTAAAAGAAAAGTTTTAAGTGTTCTCCTTTGAAATAAATGGATTTCAGAAATATTTTTACAGTTTTAAGATACAGATCATGATTATGTTTTTGGGGCATGAGGTAAAAACTCACCCCAGTATGTAACTTGAGACACATTTTGGACTTGACGGATACATTGGATTCGGGATTTGGGATTTGACCCATCCCAGTGGTACATTGTTGGAATTGACGGATTCAGAAACATGTGCATATGTTGAGGACTGATGGGACGCTCTCAGATCCTCCAGATTGTGGCTTGGGGGACGACGAGACGTAACGCCCCAAGACCACCAGATATGAGACAGTAGTGGCATGCTTTGGGGGACGGCGATACGTAACGCCCCAAAGTCATGGATTTGCACTTCTGCCTCCAGATAGGCGTATGGGGGGACGGTGATACGTAACGCCCTCATACGTCCAGTTTTTCAGACAGAAACACAAAATTCAGAGAAAGTTTTTAGTTTTCAAATACAGATTACAGTTTTAAACAACGTTTTCAGCTTCCAGTTACAGTTCCGAAAGAGCTTTTTCAGAAAGAAAGAGTGTAAAGTTTCTAGTTTTCCAGTTTTCAGATTCTCAGTAAACAGTTTTCAGAAAACAGATTTTAAAAACAGTTCCCAGAAACCAGAGTATTAAATCATGTTTTCAGAAGATAAGCTTTATAAAGAAGATTTCAAATAAAGTTTCAAAAAAGAGTTCCTTTTTTATATATATAGAAGAGTTTTCAAGGAAAGAGTTTTGGAAAGTATTTTCTAAAAAAAAAGTATGACATAATTAAAGTTCAATATAGCTTATAAGTTGTGCATAACATCTATATTAACACATGAAATGCATTTAGTTGATATTGAAGCATGATATCGTGAATTATATATATATATATATATATATATATATATATATATATATATATATATATATATATATATATATATATTTGTGATTAATGCCTGTGTGTAATATATGTTCACATAGAAGAAACAATTGGTAAGAAATTAGCAGATGATTATATGGTTTCATATACATGTTCATATGGCTGATTTTAGTTTGTTGAATGTTTAATAGAAATAATATTTTATTAGTCCGATTTGATGATATTTCAATGATAAAAGAAAGATACTATAATAAAAGCCAAAACTAGATTAGAAATGAACATATAGAAAATTGGAAAGATATCAGAGTAACGCAGTGGAAACGTAGTGAGATTTGATACAGTAGATGAGACTATGAAAAACTCAATGACTAGGTCATAGATATTTAAAGTATAAGTAAGAACAATAGGTGTTTATGGATGTGAAAGACAAGAAATTAATAACAAAATAGTAATGATCGGGAATGAATAAGAATTCTATCGTTAACCCATACTTAATGATACGGATGTTAGAAAATATAAACGAGAAACATAATTAAGTTATGTATACTCAGATAAAGAAGGTAAGTAATTAAGTAATATGTTTACTAAACAGATTGAGATAAAATAATAAGTCTATATTTATCTTAAATTGAGTGTCAAGTAAGCAGCTTAGGTTAATACAGATTAATAATTCGTAACTTGTTTGTGTTTGACGCTCAAGATATGAGCATGATTAATTACTGAGTCATTACGACTCACACCACCACAGTTTGTAGTTTTACAGGTCAGCAACTGTCTTATAGAACCAGCAATTGTTCGGTGAAGACTTTGAAGACGGTGGATCGCCCCAGTCGCAGTCAAGAGAGTCCTGGGTCGAGTTATGGGTCCTCACGGCCATTGTCCTTGTATTACATTTGTATTTTATATGTATAAGTCATATAATAGCATAGTTTCATTTTGAGTTCTGGCCGGAGGCCAAGTATTTGCATTTTTGTTTATTGAGTTCAGGCCTGAGGCCTTGTTGATGAATGCATTTGATGTTGAGTTACCGGCCTGAGGCCGAGATTGTATGTTCTTGATGTATATGGATGCTGGCTACAGGCCAGGTTACATGATGTTACGAATACATCATGTCGAAATTTCGTTAGAATCAGAGGCTTATGGAGATGGGTTTAGCCTGTCTCCTGCCGGTAGCATCCTGGCCTAGGCGGGATGTTACACTACTTATTATGGAAGACACAAGTTCTTTCGTCGCTATGTAGCAATGGATTGGAAGGTTTTGTGGATGGATCGAAGAAATGTCCTGAGAGAATGCTAGCACCAACACTTGCAGATCGCATTAAGGTACAAACCCTAGCTACTATGAATCCTAATTTTGAGATCTGGAATAGACAAAATCAGGTCATTAGGAGTTGGTTGATGTCAACAATGAGTGTAGACATTCTGAGTTCGATCCTTAATTGCAAAACCTCATTTGATCTTTGGAGAACTTTAGATGAGCAGTTTGGTTCACAAACAAAACTAGGGTTACACATTTGAAAGGTCAATTGAACACCCTTAGGAAAGGTACAATGACAATTACAGAATACTATAATAAGTGAAGAGTCTGGTTGATAAATTGAGTTCGGCTGGATATGTGGTTACTGATTATGATTTAGCAATGCATATAGTCAACGGTCTTGATGATGATTTTGAGTCAGCTGCTGTCTTCATTACTGGAAATCTATCTAGGATGAATATGAATGAGATATACTCAATGTTACTGATGCATGAAGGAATAATGGAAGCAAAACATGATAGATCCAGCAGAGAAATTAAAACAAATTTTAGTGCTAACTATGTTCAAGACAGTTACAAGAACAATCGAGGAGGAAGAAGTTACAATAGAGGTAGTGGTAGTCAACAGTTTAATCAAGGAGGGATATGTTCTAGTAATAATGGTAACTGTAATCAAGGTCAAGGCAGGAACTGGAATAATAGCAGTGGACAAGCTAGAGGAGGCTTTAATGGTAATCAACAATGAGCAAACAGGAACTGGAATCTAAGCTATGCAAATGAGATCTGCCAAATCTGTCAAAAGCAAGGTCATTCTGCAGTTAAGTGTAGGAATAAGTTCAACATGGAATTTGTATATGATCCATTCAGACAAAGTGGAAATCAATATCAGGGAATCAGTTTCCAGGACAAAATCAGTTTAACAAAGCAGCTTATATGGCAACACTAGAAACAGTGGCTGATCAAGGGTGGTACATTGACAGTGGAGCCACTCATCACCTTACAAATGACCTCAACAACATGAATGACAGTAAAGAGTTCACAGGTACAGAAAAATTGCTTATTGGTAATGGCTATGGTCTTAAAATTTCTCATATAGGCACTGCTACCTTAGATACTCTCACTGGTTTTAATCTCTTTCTCACTGATATATTATATGTTCCATCTATTGCTAAAAATCTCCTCAGTATTTCCAAACTAATTGAAGATAATAATGTCCTTGTTGAATTCTCTCTAACCTTTGTTTTATCAAGGACAAGATGAAGGGCACTCTGATTGCACAATGGATTTCTGATAAAGGACTTTATAAACTGCTACCAGTCTCTAATAAATTGACAGATTACTCTTCTACTTCTTTCTCACATCATCAAGCTGTTTCTATGCTGTCTTCTCTTGCCTCTGAAGATAGCTACCAGTCAAATTGTATCGTTTCATATAATACTGAAAGTAATGATGTTGCACAAGCTTTTCTTGTTTCCAGACCTTGCAGTTTTACTAAACTCAGTTTCAAATTGTTGCATCAGAGGCTTGGTCATCCAAGTCCTCATGTCATGAAAACAGTCCTTAAACTCTGTGATAATTTCTCAAGTATTGATAAAGATAAGATCTTTGATTTTTGTGATGCATGTCAATATGGAAAATTGCATAAACTTCATTTTCCTTCATCCTCAATTAAGACTAAAATGCCTCTGGATTTAGTGTATACTGATCTTTGGGGTCCTGCTCCTACGGTTTCTACTGAATGGTATAGATATTATATCAACTTTGTTGATGACTTTACTAGATACTCTTGGATTTTTCCTCTTAAAGTCAAGTCTGATGCCTTAAATACCTTCAAATTCTTCAAGAAACAAGTTGAAAACTAGTTGCAAACCACCATTAAAGTCTTGCAGTCAGATTGGGGAGGGGAGTTCAGATCATTTGCTAACTTTGTTCAGGAAGAAGACATCCTTTTTAGACATAGCTATCCTCAAACCCATAACCAAAATGGAGTCGTTGAAAGAAAACACATGCACTTGGTAGAAACAGGTCTCACCCTTCTTGCACAAGCAACCATGCCATTATCCTTTTGGTGGGAAACCTTTCATTCTTCTGCCTTTCTCATTAACAGGCTCCCTACTCCAGTCTTAAATAACCTTTCTCCTTATCATAAACTTTTTCATTACACACCAGATTACTCTTTTCTCAAAACTTTTGGTTGCTCTTGTTTTCCTCTATTAAGACCTTATAACCACCACAAGATGAGTTTTCATACTACACAATGTCTTTTTCTTGGGTATAGTCCTCTTCACAAAGGGTATAAGTGTCTTCATCCAAATGGTAAAGTTTACATTGCCAAGAATGTTTCCTTTAATGAACATGAGTTCCCATTTCTGACATTATTTCCAAGCTATTCCTCAACTGAATCTCAAACACCTAATTCTACCTATATTCCCTTTCATTACTCTCATGTCCCTCATATCTGTCAATTTATCAATAATGGTACAACAACAGGTTCTGCGTCACAGTCTCTTCAGCTTCCAGATGCAGCTTCTTCAGATATCCAAACCGCGAATGCCTCTGCTCCCTCTCACACTTCCCCCATATCAGCTACTTCATCACCACCTACTGCTCCAATTCCTCCTGTTGTTGCTTCTCATCCCATGATTACTAGATCCAAAACAGGTATTTTCAAGCCCAAAACCTATTTAGCAGTCAGTTCTCCCATTGAAACTGCTAGTGTCAAGGTAGCCTTGTTTGATGAAAAATGGTACAAGGCCATGTCAGACGAATTTGCAGCTCTTAAAAGAAATGATATTTGGTCTCTGGTTCCCAAGTCAGAAGCATCAAAAGTTGTCGGCAAAAAATGGGTGTTTAGAGTCAAATATAATCCAGATGGTACTGTTGCGAAATATAAAGCAAGGCTTGTAGCTAAAGGATTCCATCAAACTCATGGAATAGATTACTTTGACACTTTCAGTCCTGTTGTCAATCCTGCCACCATCAGAATTGTTCTTGCCTTAGCTGTCATGAAGAATTGGTCTATTCAACTACTTGATATCAACAATGCTTTCTTACATGGAGTTCTCCAAGAGACTGTCTATATGATCAACCTGAGGGGTTTCTTGACTCCCAGTTTCCTCACCATGTTTGCAAGTTACAAAAGACTCTTTATGGCCTCAAGCAGACACCAAGAGCCTAGTATGATAAGTTGAAATCTGCTATTGTACAGTGGGGTTTTCACTCATCCAAGGCTGATCCCTCTTTGTTCATCAAGTTTGATCATGGCTCTATCACTCTGCTTCTCATTTATGTTGATGATATCATCATTACTGGCTCTCATCAAGCATCTATTGATTCTGCTATTCGTCAACTCAGTGCAGAATTTGCTCTTAAAGATCTGGGTGATCTTCACTATTTTCTTGGTATTGAAATTACTCATTCAGTTCATGGTCTTCATTTGTCTCAAATGAAGTATATTGGTGATCTTCTCCAACGTGCCAATATGCTTGATTGCAAAGGAGTTTCCACTCCAATGGCTCAGCTCACTAAACTGTTTCGAGACAAGGGTCAACCATTTTCCAATCCTTCTCTTTATCGAAGATTAGTTGGTGCTCTTCAGTATGTCACATTAACAAGGCCTGACATCTCCTTTAGTGTTCTTAAACTCAGTCAGTTTCTTTCTAATCCCACCGTTCTTAATTGAGAAGCCTGTAAAAGGGTTCTTCGTTATCTTCAAGCTACTGCCTCTCATGGCTTGCAGTTTTATCGCTCTGGCTCTCTCCACCTTCGTGTTTATTCTGACTCTGATTGGGGGGCTGATTTGGATGATCGAAAATCTATTGGAGGCTATTGTGTTTACCTTGGTGACAATCTCGTTTCCTGGTCTGCCAAGAAGCAGCAGGTCGTCTCCAGTTCCACTGCTGAATCGGAATATCGCGCCATTGCTTTAGCTACTTCTGAACTACTCTGGATCACTTATCTCCTTAAGGAACTGCAGCTTTGTTCAGAGAGTCCTCATGTCATCTTTTGTGATAACAAAAGTGCCGAAGCTCTTGCCTCAAATGCTGTGTTTCATGCTCGCACTAAGCATATTGAGCTTGATCACCACTTTATTCGTGACCATGTGGCTCGCAAGGAATTGGTTCTTCAACATGTTCCTAGTGCTGCCCATTTGCTGATATATTCACAAAGCCTCTTAGTCATAACCAATTTGCTTTCCTTCGCAGCAAACTCAATGTCCTTTCTCGGCCATGAGTTTTTGAGGGGGGATGTAAAGCACTATGGTAGTCTTATATGACAGTGCACATGTGATTATAGTCTCCAAGATAATTAGTTAGGTTTGTTATGGTGATGTGAATTATTAGCCAATAGATTTGTAGAGTTTGTTGGTTAGTTACGATTTCTCTGTTTTCTATAAATACATCTTGTATAATCTTTTGTAATCAGCTTTACTGTAATATCAGTTTCAATAAGAAACATTGATCTAAAAGCTTCTATTCACAGAAAGCTTTCTCTATTCTTCAAATCTTGCCACTGTTGATACAAGTTTAACTCATGTGACCAAATAACCACCAACCACAACTATATTTACAAATGTAAAATAAATAAAATAAAATAAAAAATTATTGTTTACCCACATAGACTTGATGAGTCTCATCGTATATTATTGAAAAAAAATGAGAGACTTGATTTTTGTTATTGAAAATAGACATTCTCCCTTCTTTAAAGTGGTCGTTGGCCTCACAAGCCAACAATCTCACAGGTAGACATTCATTTAACATTTATTTGCAAAGAAAAAAAATGATAATAGTTTTCAAAAGTCTAAGTTATAGGTTACCAAAAACATGCAACTGTAATTATGTAATTTATATCATATTAATTAAAAATAAATAAATATATAAAGATCTTTTTCATAATAATAAGACAGAAACGTAAAACTGAATTATCCATCCCAATCTAGAAAATCAGGATGATGCATGTGCAAACATTATATATAAAAATGGAAAGCAAGAAGAGGAAAGGTGCGTAGTACGCACCCCCCCACTTTTTTCGCCGGAGTTAAACCTACGTTACCCGATACTCACTCACCCACCGCATCGCATAACGGATCCACTTCTAACATTAACGTAAAAGAAAAAAAATTTACATTTTTATAAAAACAGCGGAAACATTTTTGGTGTTTTCGTATTACTACCACACAAATCGATTAATCACAAAATTACAATAAGCGCCCTCCCTCCAATGTCGAGAAGAAATTTTGTTATGATTCTGAATCTGGTGCTTTGTTTATTACTGAGCTCGGAAACGGCGTCGTTTTCGGTTGGATCGCGCGTGATCCTTCGATCCATAAGCGATAGCGAGAATAAAGTAGAGGCTGATAAAGCCGTCGATTTGAACGCTACTATTTTCGATGCTGTTCTTAGAGACACCCCTGCTGCTTACGCCATTGTTGAGTTCTTCGCTCATTGGTTAGTTTTTCAATTTTATTTTTAAACTAATTTTGGCTTTGAAACGCTTTTGCCATATTCCGAGTGACAAATACAAATAGGTATGAAAAATTGCTCATTCGGTTAGAATTTGTCGAGCATTTTTTATTGCTATGCTGACCATTATGTGTACGTTGATTGGTTATTGATCCTGGACATTTGATAAAATAGGATACGTGAGTCTCTCTGGTTATTATTATTATTATTATTATTATTATTATTTTTTTTGGGAATGGATTAATATATCTGGCACACTCTGTCGTTTACCGAAGGAACATTTCATTTGGTATATATGTTGATAGCGTGATACTTGTGGAGGGAATGTGTTCAGAAAATGACTGAAGACATAAATTTTCTTGTGCATCTTATATAAATTTCACTTGATTACAATTGCATAATTAGTTTTAATTTGTTACATCGGATTTGAATATTAGATTTAGAGCAACCATTGCACATTTGGAAGTGCACTCGCGATTTGTATTGAAAGTTTGGTATCATCTTTTACATCTTATACAAACTATCTCCTGTGGCTCTGACTTGATGGAGCCGTGTAGGTACTAATGTTTCTAAAATCGCCTATTTCATGCAATCATTTGTTTCAATATCGTAAGTTTGGAAACTTGTTAATGATTTGAAGATTATAATAAGATTTCAAAGTGCTTTTGCACATTTCAAATCTTTAAATGTATGGCCATGCACTTTTTTTTTCTTGAATTGCAAGTCTCGTTTTAAGAGAATGAAAGTAATCAATCTCACTGAAATGATTGTGCTGTTTAAGTAATCAATCTCACTGAAATGATTGCGCTGTTTAATTGACTTTATTATTTGCACCTTTATTATGATATCCTAACGTTTTTCCTTTCTTGCAATTACTTTTTTTCAGGTGCCCAGCTTGCAGAAATTATAAGGTATTATTTTGATTGTTCTGTGTTTAATATAATCCAACGTGCAGAAACTTATAATTCTCATTATGAGTTTCACTTATGCAGCCTCAATATGAAAAGGTTGCAAGGCTTTTCAATGGACCTGATGCCGTGCATCCTGGTCTCATATTGATGACTAGGGTGGACTGTGCACTCAAGGTATTTATGCTCCGTCTTCTTAGTTCTTTTCCCCAAAGATGTGATATTCGGAAATCCTATTCCTAGGAATTGTTTCTTTTCTCTGAAATAAAATTTGTTTTTTCGTTGAAATTGTTAGTAAGAAATATTATCCTTTCAGTTAAAATGTTCCAATCATATTTTTATCATAGTATTCATTATATAGAGAGATAACAGTTACTACTCATTATTTAATATGCTTAACCTTTGCCCTTAGAGCATATGTTTAGAGAAGCCATGAGATTAATTGTTCCTTATACATGAAATATTGACTGCTGTATTTATCTGTTAAGATAAATCTTTTTCCTGCTACTTGTTTGTGCAGTTAAAATATTACACCCTTGAAGTATTCATCGTAAATAAGATTTAAAGGCAAATGTTGAATCATCATATAGAAAATGTGTTATGAATCAGCTGAACTACTATATTTGATGGCTCTAGGTTTGGGCGTAGTTTTTCAACTGGAATTGATATCAATTATTAGTAATTCATAAAATGCTTTTCATCAATATTAATTTTTATCCTGATGAAGTGGCTGATCCTAGTGAATAGCAATCAGACGCTTTTTAACTCTCTTAAGATTGCCATATGGGCATGATTTTGGAAAGTTTTTTTAAAAAACGTAATTTTCATTTCTCAGTCCATGATTTTGCTTCCTTGAGTTGAGCTTTAAACACCATCAAATTTTTATCCCTTTTTGACTTTGGGTTTTTTGGAATGTTCAGGAGCTCTGCTCCTGTGGTTCTGTTTTCTTTATTATATCAAGTGTTAAAGTGATTGTTAAAAGTAGAACAGAGATTATTGACCAAGAGCTCCAAGACAGAGTCTTCAAAAGTGTTTGGCCGGCTTTAACTAGTTGTAATAATCATTTTTAAGACAACTTTTGTAATTGAATTATAATTGTATTATGGATTAAGGATACATAGAAATTGATGGGAACTAGAGCATACAAAGCTAATAGTGAAATTTCCTAGAAGGTGCACAAAATTTATGGAGCACTTTCTGCACTTCTTTATATACGTTTTGAAAGGTACAAAGTCTTTCATATATTTCTTGAAGATGAACATGTAAGAAACTGAATAACAAGTCAAAGAATGTTCTTGCGTGCAAGATTTTCTAAGAGTTCATAATACATATTGGAAATAAAATGCTTTTTAATTTTGTGGATGGCCTTCCTGGGGAAATCAATGGAGCATGTGGATAATTTCTCAGTTCTATGATGGTGTATGTCAAATAAGGATCTCCCATTTTGGTTTGACAAAACTGCACGACAATTTTTCAAATATGTAAACAGCGTAGGATTTTGCTAATTTTTTTTACCACTAATTTTTTTTCTTATTTTTATTTTATATATTAAAAAAATCACACTTATATTTGTTGCATCTGTCTGTTTTATCACTTTAATTTGACACTTGTTCTGATATATTCAAAAATATGGCATGGTGATCAATCCTTTCTTTTCGCTGTTTTTGGCAGAACAGATAAATACCAAACTTTGTGATAAGTTTTCTGTGAAACATTATCCCATGCTCTTTTGGGGCCCTCCATCTAGATTTGTAGCTGGTAGTTGGGAGCCGAAACAAGAGAAAAGTGAAATTCAGGAAATTGATAATTCGCAGACAGCAGATCGTTTGCTTAATTGGATCAATAAGCAAATAGACAGGTATGACTATGAGCTATCTCCATCTATTGCTTAATTGTCACCATTACAGTCTTTGTTCTTTCCCCTTAAAGTAATTTATCTTGGATCTTATGGATAGGTTTATGAATAATAAAGACAACATCAAGGTTTAGCACCCTTCTCTTTGAAATAGTCTGTGGATAGCTAAAGAAACAGTTTTCATGTGTTTCTCAGTGTTAGCTTTAGCTTTCTAGTCAGCTTGTTGAGTTAGCAAAAACAGGCCAAGATTGGGCTTCATTTAAAAGCTGAGTCTTGAAAAAGTGAGCCTGATCAGTACCAATATTGGTTAATATTATAAAAATATCTCTAAATCTTCATGAGATAAGCATAGTTTCTCTTGTCAGTTTATAGATTTATATAATAGCCTTAAACTTCTTGAGTGGATGGGGGGATGCTCCTTGTCTATGTATGATCCTGATGAGAATGCTATAATCAGCTTTACTACAGCTTGTTCTTATACGCATAGGGTATGTAATAACAATTAATAATTTTTTTTTTCTGCCAATATAAAACAATTAAAAGAATGTCGAGGGAGCAAGATATTTATCATTTAGTTACTGTGTGTAAAGGAACATGCATTGGGTTGTAATTGAGACCTCAATTAAAGTCTTTAGCTGATTTGTGAGAGTTGGGAGAAACATAGAAAGAAAATGAAAAGCTATGAGTATTCATCATGTTTGAAGGAAACTGTCAGAAATCACAGATGTTAGAATATGAAACAACTCAGTTGTCTTTTTTATGTTCTTTTTCCTCGATGCCGCTGTTGTTAGGACCATCCAACACCCTCATCACTCGTTTTGAGAGATAAAGTGAGGCAGTTGGCCCTGAATACAACTTCTCCCCTATCCAATAGTCTTCCATTTTATGCTTGTGATTTTTAAATTAAAAATTCATCTTTTGGGGATATCTTTTCACATTTGTTTTCATTTTGTTTTAATAATGTGATTGTTGGCTTCAAACCTTATTCTTATTTATAGTTTGCATACTCTGCAGTTCATATAGCTTGGATGATGAGAAATTCGGAAATGAGCAACTTCAAACAAATATATCAGATGCTGGACAGGTTTTCCTGAGGGCATACCTCTAAGTTTGATTCATAAATTTTAATATCCTTTTAGTGCAAGAAACTAACTTACGCAATGCACTACTTGTGAAGATTGCTCGAGCTGTATATGATATTGAGGAGGCAACGACAACTGCCTTTGACATCATTTTGGAACATAAGGTAAACAGTTTCTTTTCTTTGAGGTTTCTTCTCTCTCTCTCTCTCTGTTTTTTTGGCAGTTACAGTTTCCACACGTGATGTTCTCCAGATGATAAAATCAGAAACTCGAGTTTCACTAATAAGATTCCTTCAACTTTTAGTGGCTCATCATCCTTCTAGGAGGTAAAGATCGCCTTTCAGTTTGCACTTTGATCAGATAAATGCGATGCTGCTTCCCCTACTTTGTTTTTTTGGTTTTTGGTTTTTGGTTTTTCATCTTTCATTGTTTTACTTTAGATTTTCTGGAATAGGTGTCGGAAGGGAAGCTCAGATGTACTGGTGAACTTTGATGACTTGTCCCCATTGCATGTGCAGTCATCTGATAAACAGGATGCTATCAATAGTAATGGGAAGGGTGCCCTTGAGAATTTCCTGATTTGTGGAAAAGAAGTTCCTCGTGGATATTGGGTAAGTACTCAATGGCACCCTTTCACTTTGCATACGCTGGCCCATGGCTTTTTTAATTTAAGCAATTAAAGAGATGAAGAGGTATTGGTATAGGTTCTAATTCCTATAAATCTAAAATGTGGGAAAAAAAAGTGAGATTGAGCATAAGAAGTTTTTGTTCAGTTACCACTCAATCCAAATGCTTAAACTGATCAATAGCGACCAAACGGAAGTAATTTAGCTCTAATTTCAACCCCCTCAAGCACAACATACCTGGAGCAAACTCCACAATGGCCAAAGACATAACAAGAAAGACAAATACAACTTATTGTAATTTAATTCATACATTGTGATCTTAACATAAGGGCACTTGATAAAATTGGCTTTGATTACATGTCAACGTACGACTTAACCCCAGTGTTAAAACTAACAAGGCCCTGTAAAATAATTTATCCCGTGTATTATGTTTTGTTTGGGCAGAATTAACAGATGCTATGTTGTTTTATAATTATTTTCCATAAGTTGCGACTATTTCTTTTAGATACAAATCCAGCGATTCAATTATTCAAAAAATTTAGGAATTATGTTAAGACATATATATTAGAATTTCCAACACCTATCTGAGTAATTCTATGACTGATCATGTGTCTGAGAATTATGACTTTTTATGCTGTGGACCACTGGAACAAGAGTGTTTGAGTTGTATTTTTGTTTTTCTAGCAAATGGTAACTAATAAACTAATTCACTATTTTGAGTATTACAGGAATGCCTTAATATCAATATTTTGACCATTAGCTACCAATAGAAATATTGCTACTTACCCAAGATTTATTATATATTGCTACTTACCCAAGATTTATTATATACGTTTTATTGCCTCTGTTGATCTAAAGAAACATCTGCTTTATCAGTGAGCTAGTGTATGGCTTGCTTTGTTAATCTTGATACTTAAATGACCATCTATGACATGTTCTTGCTGTGGTATTTTATGGTTAAGAAGTTCAAATAGTTCAGATCTGTCTTATGTATTGTTTTGCAGATGTTTTGCCGTGGAAGCAGGAACGATACTAGGGGTTTTAGGTAACAGATTGTTTTCTTCATGCCATATTTGGTTATACATTCATTTTCAAGATGTTTTAAATGAATCTTCTTCTCCTATCACATGTTTCTATACAAACAGACCCCCATGATCACAGAGAATATCTGAAGTCAGTGATGCAATTTTTGTATCTTTTACAATAGGAGTTTTCCTTGTGTATTTAGCTGGCCTCTGTATTTCAAACATGACTCGTCGTGTGTCTTTGGAGACATCTGATTATATCCAACATGACCATGATTCAAAACAGTTAATTATTTCATGGACATATGATCAGACTCCTTTCTGATGCTGGTGACAACATTACAGTGGTGCTGATGGACTACAAAGGAGGCATTGATACTTGTTTATGCAGCAAACATCCTTAAAAAGGCTTTGTGATGCTTTACTTTTTAGAGGCAATAAAATAATTACCGATTCCTTTACCATTTTTAACTATTTGCTTTTTGCTTTCTTCTAAGTATAATTTATCTACTTTGGGCATTATCATGATTTCAAATGTCTATGTTTGTTCTGCTCTTCACTTCTGTAATCCTTTGTAACATTGTAGACCATTTACTTTCCAAGCGACAGTGAGCTTTGTTTTTGGGACAATTATTTGAGAGCTCTTTTCAGTTGTATTGTTTAACTAAGTTGTTTGTAACAGTTCTTTAATATATTTGCAGCTGTGGCTTATGGGTTCTACTGCATTCGCTCTCTGTTAGAATCGATGATGGTGAGAGCCAGTTCACATTTACAGCTATATGTGATTTTATCCACAATTTCTTCATTTGTGAGGAGTGTCGTCAATATTTTTATGAGATGTGTTCTAGGTAAGAACTGCTCAGATCCAATATTCCCCCCGAATTGTCCAAGTTCCTGTCATCTAATAATTATTAATTTTCTATTTCAGTGTTACAAGTCCTTTCAATAAAACCCGTGATTTTGCCCTTTGGTTGTGGAGCACACATAATAAAGTCAATGAGAGATTAATGAATTTAGAAGCATCTCTAAAAACTGGTGATCCCAAGTTCCCAAAGATTATATGGCCTCCAAAGCAGCTTTGCTCTTCATGTCATCGTTCGCATCGCCAGGGAGATGCGAAATTCAATCAGATTGACTGGGACCAGGATGAAGTATTCAAGTTCTTGACCAACTATTATGGGAAATCACTTGTATCTCTATACAAGGACAAGGATTTTCTCGAGAAAAATGGGACTGATGGAGCTCTTGAAGACTTGGTGGTTTCAACAAATGCGGTTGTGGTGCCTGTGGGAGCGGCATTGGCAATTGCTCTTGCTAGCTGTGCATTTGGAGCACTCGCTTGCTATTGGCGTTCACAGCAGAAGAATCGAAAGTATAAATACCAACTACACTCTTTAAAGAACATATGATATTTAGGAGGGTAATGAACTTTTTCAAAAATTTTAAACAAAGAAAGCACAAAATAAATAGATTGATCGATAGATAAATATAGAGAGAGAATTTGGTTGTCAGCAGTTAGACTTTCTTATTCGTTTTCACTCCACAACATTTCAGGCCAAGGAGAAGCTGGAACTAAGAATGTTAAATGAAAAACAACATACGACCATCAACGAGGCCAACTGGATGACAACCTTTGTACCAACAGGCTTGTTCGAGGTCATCTTCTGTGCCCTTCTCTTCATCAAGCTTTTTGTTTTGAATATTTAATCCGGACTGTACAGATTCATGTCATGAGCTTAATTTTGGAAGAGTTACTCTGTCATTTTGTTATTTTAGTATACTTTTGTGCACTGTTCTTGTGGAAGCATTGCAAGTTGCTGCATAAATACAGGTTATTGATGTTCAAGTCAATTTGCATAATGAATATTGAATCAGTAGTCCAATTCTGTGTCAACTATATGAATCTGTAGCCACTTGACTTGATGTCAAATTTGGATCCGCAAAGGATAATGAAGGTAGCTATAAATGCAGATGCTTTAGATGATTACATCTCTCAATATTTGCTATAGTTGGGACTCATTTGCTACTTTCTGAAATGATACTTTAGATTTCAAGTAGTGTGAGTTGTTTGTTCTAAAGTATCTTGCCTTGTTTTTGAGCTGTACATTGTGTTTGGGAACTCCTTAAATTAAACTATTTGAAAAAGCTGGATCGGAGGGCCTAATTTGATATGTTTTTAGTCCCTTAGCTCTCGTAAGGAGCGAAATTGGGTTACAAGTTTTTAATTAAAATGTTTGAAAATCAACTCGACTATCAATTAAATTTTAGTTTGAAAATATTGGATTACAATAAAGGTTTGTAAGGTCTGTTTGGCATTGTTGAGTTGTCTCTTTATATGTTTGATAAAAAATTGGTAGTACTTTTACTATTTTTATCAAATTTATTAATTAAGAATCATATTATCATACACTTGAAACTTCTCTTTCAAAGAAGCACAGTACCAAACGGAGCTTTAGACAGATAACCAGTGAAAGAAAAAAGAAGGGAAAAAAAAAAGTAAAATAGAGCGAAGTAATTGAAACCTATTTGTATTTCCTTCATTCTGTCGCGAACAGTTTCCAAATAATGGCAACATCTTATGTACAAGAAGAATATGATTCATCTTTGATTGCTTGACTTGGGAATTGTTGGGGGTACTTTCTAATCTCTACTATTCTCTCAAATAATTTACAACATAAGTGTTGACAGTTTTATCTCTAAGATGATAATGAGATGATAAATTCTTTTCTTTGCAAACCTTAAATTTCCAGTATAGTTGGCAGATGCTGCTGATCACAAACCAGCAACCGATTCGTTATTGATAAGTTTATTTAGCTAACGTGAAGTACATGAGCTGTAGACTGTGGGGCTGAATGCTCGGTTTCTTCATCAGAATCGGATGAATTTGGAGACACCTAATGGTCGCCAAGAAAAGATCAAATTGAGAAATGAACCTTAAGTTCGACTGATACTTGCAAAAAAGATACATAACAGCAAAAACTCGGGATATTTACCTGTAGGTAGCGGCGGCGCTGAAGAGCAGTTACTGCTCTCACTATGACATAGATTGGAAGAACAATCCCAGCAGTTCTGAGAAACAACAACTGCAGAAAACAAGCAAAACTTTAACATAAACTCTGCAAGTAAGAATTCCATAATTGTATTCACCGGATTAGCAGCCAAGTAAGGTAATCTTACCAGGAACATTGGGAAGGAATAGTCATTGGTTCTGCTTAGTATGACGGGTAGCGTATGTCGTAGGATTAGAAGAACCATAAACTGCAGAAGAGAAAATAAGTCTGTCAGAATGACAGTAAATAGATCAAGTTAAATAGTTCATATGCTTATTTTCCTTCCCTGTAGCTTCAACCAATGTGTTAAATGTTTCCATATTCAAAGTTGGCCAAGATAGAGAAATGAACTTACAATTAGAGCTATTGAACGGCAGCATATCATGCTTCTTGTGTTTGAAGCCGAATAATCATCATAGGTAGGAGGTTGCAGGAAACTAGGATCAGCTGAGACCATTATGATGCGTGGATTATTTAACTCCCTTCGGGAGATTTCCCAGTTTCCCCTGATTCAAACATTACCATAATAAATAGGTAAGGTTGGAGTTAAAAACGGAAAAAAAAAAATTGCAGTGGTGGAAATTTAAACTGGAAAATCATATGAAGAGTTACCTGAAGTTCACTGGAATATTCCCAAACTGAAACAGAGGTGGCGGTGCTGTATAACCAGGCTTAAATTGCTGAAATTCACACAGTTTAAAATTGATGAATATATAAACTTTTGAAATGACATGGAGCTAATGAAGCACAAATCCAGATAAGGAAACATAGACAGCAGGAAATAAAAATCAGTCAAAGAATATATAGTCATTATCTTGTTGAAAAGCGAAATGTACAAGGAAAAATATCCACCTGGTGGCATATCTCACAAGTAGTGTTGCCCTTTTCATTGCACCATCTCTGCACACATCTGCGATGAGCATACTGCAAAAATCAAGCATCATTTTATGAAGTGAGTAAACTGAAATATCATTCCTGCAAAGGGAAATAAGATTTTCAAGAGTGGACATGATCTTGCTATTACCATCTGCACAAGTGGCAACATCATGGTAGTTTTTGCGATTTTAAAATTCAGTCGAGAATTGATAATATTCTCTTCTTTTTTCTTTCTTTTCTTTTTTAATTGGAAAGAGAGATGATACAGCATGTTAGGCACCACATTCAACTCAATTTAAAGTCAGCTGAAGTGAAACCATTGTGAGAAATTTATATCCAAGATTAGATGCTTCAGGGACAAATATTTGATTTTAGACACAAGAACTGATACCAACAATTACAGCTTAAGACCTTTCAGTCTAGATACTCACATTCAGGCAATGCCTCTATAACAAGTTACAAGTGCATGATTCATTAGCTTAGGATTAAACTGGTCATTTGCAAATCAAATGTATGATTCGAAACCCACCAAGAAGGCTCCAATTATCTTGAGGGAAAATGACACCGTAAATGCAGATGGATTGGTGGCATGTACATGGTGGATATGAGGTTAGGTATGCAATGTGACTGGATAATTGCATATTATGATATGTTAACAAAAAAGCCTTGTATCCCAACCTGCAGAAAGTTACTTTCCATATCACCATCAAATAAAAACATGGCCACTCTGCATCTCAAATTGGGGTTTATAGTTTCTGTAATATTTGAGTGAATTAACGAGAAACATTTCTCAAATGATCCAACGATATCAAAAGCTTCTAATTTAGCTCATCAAGTGGTAATAATCTGTTCTATAGCATGAAATTCTTCTATCGCAAGACTAGCATGAGCTTAAATTCATGTTACTTCATCGACAATGGATAACGAACAAAATCCGAACTTTCAGAACTAAAGCATTTATGATTGCAAGTTAAGCTAAACTAACCTTCAAGCTGCCACAACAAGAACAAGGTGACTCCATATTTGAATCTATATCATCATCCTGGCATATTCTGCACTCCACCAGTTTCCTTGGTGTCGAGATATCTCCAAACTCCGCATTTGGGGATGAGTAATCAGCTTTTGCATCATCAACTGCTGATGGTATCGCTTGCATGGAACGATTTCTGCTCTCATCAATTGCAGCTTCAAGGGTTGATTCTGTTAGCAACCGGTCCACCAACAATACAAAATGATCCCCCATGTTAGAATTCACACCCCTTCAACACTCAAATCCTCTAAAATCCAAGGCTAAAACTCCTTGAGCAATGACTCCTGAAAAATAAATATCATTATATTTAATTCAATAGAGATTCCAATTCACATCCAAGACAAAAACCCTTGATCACTCAAGGACAGGACCCCTCAAATGCAAGTTCGAGAAGAGAGGACAATGTTAATTAATAGAAAATTGTCCCAAGTTACAAGGAATTGGCTCTCCAAAATGAATAGACTTTACATAATAACATTACAAGCTGGACCAAAATTAAGGAAACATTTAAGTTAAAAGGTACTCTTAAATGGAATTTAAATTTAAAAGTAGAATATAAGAGTAAAAGAAAAGAAAAAGAGACTTTATAGAAACTGCCTACCTAACTAAAGAATCAGAAAAATAAGAGGAAATGGCAGCAACCCAATTAACAAAAACAAATACAAAAACAAAATAAAAATTAAGAAAACAAAAGCAAGAAAGAGAAAATTCCCAGAAAGGGAAAAAGATTAATGAAAAAGAACCCAGATGGTAAAAAAGAGAGAGACCTTTAACAAAAAAAAAAAAAAAAAACAAAGGCTTACAAGAAAAGGGAATTCAACAAAAAAGATACAAAAGAAACAGGGTGAAGAAAGCAGAGACTTACAAGAAGGGAATCGTATTTGCTTGAAGCTAAGGAAGAGATTGAGTGTCGTACCCTTTATAGGAAGAATTCAATTTGCAATTCAAGTTCAAGCCAATAAGAAGCAGCAAATGAAAATGAAATGATTTTAAAACACGTTCCTGTTTTCCCGTTGGTTTTGTGATTTCATAGCATTATTTATGCTGAGGGTTTTCTTGCTTTTTATATCAGTGTGTAAGTTTGAAGACAATAATATAAAAAGTAATAACAGATTCTAGCGCCAAACAAGCTAGGCTCCACAATTAATTACTGGCATATGATGGCAATAGGTTGATTATTTTACATAAGTCATAACATGGTGTACTGACACAAAAAAAACTATTCAAAATTCAGTGGATATTATATTTTATTTTTTATTATTTTAATTTGATATAATTTTTGATATTTTGGATATGAAATATTTGATATCTGAATATTTTATAGGTTTTGGATATTATAAATAAGCACTGAATATTAGATATAGTTTCAATTTCGATTTTGACAAAAATAATCGAATATCATATTACTATTTTTTTTTTAAACGTTAGAAATCCTACTGTCAAATCATCCGACTCTAGCTTAAGTGGAACAGGTAAAATCTCCGATTATTTCATGTTTTTACAAGAAATACACCCTCATAAACTCGAACTCATGACATGACAACCAAATTCTAAGTTTTTTACCACACGACTTAAAGGACAATTATCATCCCCAATAGGACGACATTTTTGTCATTTCACTACAAAATTTACAGATGAATAAATCTTCTTGACTGTGTGTAATTTTCGAGTCAATATACTTGCTTTCTAACCGCGTGTTTTCAATTATTTTTTTTTAATTTTTTTAAGTATGAAAGCAATGGAGTCACAAATTTATTTAAATAATTTTTATTTGTGCTACAAAAGTTGAAACTTGGGTCGAGTTGAGCCTTCAAATTTGACCTCGTTGCTGCCGACTCAATAGGCATCGAGAAGCTATGTTTGTGCGTGTAGAAATTCTCAATTGCTCATGGCTTTAATAAGTCATCTATATTTTAAGTTTGAATTAAAAATATCAATTCAAAACTTAATAAATTAGGTTTTTTTAAAAAAAAATTAAAATTTTTAATAAATAATAATTGAATTAGAGTAGAACTTTTCAAAATTCAATCCATTTATCCACCCTAATATTTCTGTGGACTGTGGCTTGGTCCTTCGTTGACCCATTTCCATTTGGTTATATTCTCAAATCTGTTTGGTTGACCAGAAAATGAAAAAAAAAGTTGGTTACCTCTTTAATTGTTTGGTTGACAACCGCCCCAATGCTATTGGAAATTCATATTCCATTCCGTTTACCTTTTTATTTATTTATTTTTGCTTTCTCATGCATGGGGATGGAAATCTCTTAAGTGCGTTTAAAGATGTCACTACGTTAGGATTGAGTACGAATATATATTTTTATATTCATTAGTTGGTCGAATCGATACAGATATTAGTTTCCTTTAGTAAAGATAAAAATATAAGTATGAAATAATATTGTGTTGTGATTCTCTAATCACTCTAGAATGTATTTGAGAAAAAATCGAAACCTTCTATTACTTACAAGAATAAAATTGCAAGTGCTTAAACTTAAGAAAAACCTCATTGCACTCTCTCTATTTTACAACTTTGAGATGATATGAGGCTTACTACAAAGCCTGTATTTATAGTAAAAAGCTTGCACACAAATTCAACACTTGAACATTGTTACATCGAAAGCTTTGTTGTATGTTTTTTCAAAATTTTCAACTCCCTGGATGTATGGCAATTATCACCTAAAGTTGCATGGCTTTTCTTCATTAGTCTTCAAATGGTGGTTTGCATGTCTCATGCATGTCCCATGCAGCTGGTAGCAGCTGGATCTTACAATTCTCCCCCTCCAACTGCGTCTGAAGAAATTGTCATCTGACAACTATCCCGACTATGTCAAATTATCATATGACAGCTATCCCGGCTATGTCTCTGCACAACTCTAGCTTGTCCCGAGTAATCACATTTGTTAACAAGTCGGCTGGATTCTCATCTGTATGGATCTTCACTAGTCTCAGCAGTTGTTGATCCATCACCTCACGTATCTAATGATAGCAAATATCAATGTGCTTCATCCGGGAATGATACATTGAGTTTTTGCTCAAGTCTGGAGCACTCTAACTATCACAATGTATCTTGTATCATGTCTGCTTGATCCATAACTCTTGGAGAAAATGCTTTAGCCACAACATTTCATTTCCTGCCTCAGCTATAGCAATGTACTCAGCTTCTGTTGTGGATAATGCAATACACCTCTGCAATCTTGACTGCCATGATACAGCCCCCCTGCAAAAGTGTATAGAAAACCTGTTGTAGATTTTCTACCATCAAGATCTCCTGCCATATCTGAATCTGTATAGCCTTCCAAGATCGGATCAACTCCCCCGTAGCACAGACAAAACTTCGATATACCCTTGAGGTACCTAGAATCTATTTGACTGCCTCCCAGTGTTGCTTTCCAGGGTTAGAGAGAAAATGGCTCACTACACCCACTGCGTGTGCAATATCTGGCCTGGTACATACCATTACATACATTATGCTTCCAACAGCTGAAAATATGGTATCGATGACATCTCCTTTATCTCTTTCTTGGATGAGGGGCACAAACTCTTGCTCAGTTTGAAATGGTGTGCCAGCGGAATGCTGACTGGTTTGGCTTTCTGTATATCGAACATCCTGATTATCCGTTCTAGACCCGGCCGGCGGTTCGGTTCCGGTTCGGAACCGAACCGAACGGCCGGTTTCCGGTTCCACAAGTGTGGAACCGGAACATCGAACCAAACCGGAACCGAACGGTTCGGTTCGGTTCGGTTCGGTTCAGAGAATTTTTTATTTTTTTTTGAAAATTAATTAAAATAAATGAGATTAATTTTATAAATAAAAAAAATTTATTACATTGAAGAGCTTGAGCTTAGATTTTTAAAAATTTAAGTTGCCTACGTATCCTCCAAGGGTGAGAGGAATCAAAGCTCACGTAGTTCCATTACAAGTTTTAGACATATCCCCTTTGTAAATTATAATTTTACAATTATCAATCATCATTATCAGTTGATCCTTCGGCTCTGGTTCCGCTTGCACTTGTTGCAGAAGCATTATCGAACAAATCTTCAAAATCATCGGGGGCATCTTCTTGTTGTCTCAGATAAGCTCGAGTCCAATCATCCACACAAGCTGTTGCTTCTAGAGTGCTTGGATGTAATGAAGATCGCCTAGCTTCCAATATATTACCTCCCAAGCTGAAGGCTTGCTCAACCGCAACGGTGGAAATAGGTGCTGCCAAGATCTCTTTAGCAATAATAGATAAAACATGATATATATTTTGATGCCGGTTCCACCATTCAAGGATTTTAAAATTTTTACTGCATAAAATTTCATTAGAAAACTCAAAATTTGTAGATAAATAATTATCTAATTCAGGGTTATTAGTTGTCGTATCCCTAGATTTTTTATTTCGTTGCAATAACCAACGATCCCCTGCGCTAAGTCTTGTTTGAATTACCCGGTTCGCTACTACTAGATTGACCTAATGTTCCTAAGTTATATCTTACAATATAATCATTAAATAAAATAATCAAATCACTTCTTAATTTCGTCATTATGCTCGTAATATCAACATCATCTAATATTCCTAAATAACCATAGTAAGCTTGTAAATCACCATTCAAACTTCTAATTTAAATCTAGGATCAAAAACAGCAGCAATAAGATAAAGTAAAAGAATTTCTCTAAAATAATTCAACCATTTTACCTTCATAGCAGTAATGGCTTCGAGCAAAACAATATCATTAGGGTCGTCACTGTCAACATGCTCATCGAGAGTGCCAATAATATTCAAACTCTCAAGAAGAAATAAATGTGTTGTAGGATAATAAACACCGCTAAAAACTAAAGTAGCATCATTAAAAACTCTTAAAATATCTAAATTTTTTTCACAAATATCCCATTGACTAGGATAAAGTGTGATATTTTGAACATGTTGAGTAAAAAAACTACATAATGCATCTTTATATTGAAATGCTTGACATAAAAGAAAATAAGTAGAATTCCAACGTGTTGGAACATCTCTTGAAAATTTAATCGGTTTAATACCATTTATTTTACAAAACTTGGTCCATTCTCTCCTAACTTGAGAATATGACCAAATACAGTTAAGTGTCGTTTTAATTGGATCAAGGCAATGTGATAATAATTTTAGTCCGTCTTGCACACATATGTTAAGGACATGACATGTACAACGAATATGAAAAAATCGACCCTCTAAATTTGGTTCACATAAGGATTTTAAATCATGAATGGATGCAGTATTTGCAGATGCATTATCAAATCCAATTGTCAAAATTTTTTCTACTAAACCATATTCATAAAAAATTACCTTTATCATTCTATAAATATTATGTGCAGTATGTGGGTCATCAAAAACTCTAAATGCAATAAGTCTTTTTTGCATGGTAAATGATGCATCAATCCAATGACAAGTCACACTCATGTATGAGTGTGTTTGCCAATGGTCACTCCAAATATCAGAACATATAGAAATACGACATTTCATCTCTTTA
>SKCR01016358.1:0-52254 GCA_019454045.1 Zanthoxylum bungeanum | reverse complement strand
GGTAGAAGTAAGAAAAGTGCTAGCGGGAGAGAGGAAATGGAGAGATTTGTTCTAGGAACAAAGTTTGTTATATATCCATCCGAATATCATTATTATTTTATTCGCGCCTTATTGTGCTTTTAGAATGCATGCTTAAGGGTGTATGATGAGACCTAATTAAAGATAATAAATTGGTTGCCAAATCACGATAAAAACCCTCATTTTATATTAAACGTTTTCCTTCGATTGAGTGATTCTCTCTCAATACCCAAGATTTGCATTGGTTTGTTGGCCAAAGTCAAGACCTTTGACCATCGCGGATGTGTTTGAATCACGAAAGCTTTGTTCCATATCGTACGTCTTGGGCAAGTTGTGATTTGTTGGCCAAAGTCAAGGTCACTTCTTGTTCATCGACCTCGATTACGAAGCTTTCCCACTGTCAATGGGTCACACTTAACTGGTTTCATTAAGCTTGTTGAGCCAAATCCAAGGCTTAGTTGATTCAGAGGAAAAAGGTTAGGCAATATATTGGATATATTGGCATATATTTGACATATGTTTCGAACTTGGAGGTCCACCTACTGGATATAGGAATTGGATGGGATCCAATTGTTCTTAGAGATCTACCTAGTTAAGTTTCATACAATTTGTTGGCCAAGTCAAGGTTGTGTGTTATTTAACGGGATCCTAGCCCACTAGGAAACTAGGTTTCCTAAGTACTCCATAGAGGGTTAGAGGCTTGTCGAAAAATAGTGGGAGGCAAAGATTAAATTGGCAATTTCGTTTAAAAATTTGCCAATACGCGCTCATTTCATTTTTCGTCATTAATTATTTATAAATATATTAGTTGGACTAATATTCAATTGTTGTTTTAGTTGAACAGTTGGACTGTATTCAAACTTCTTCAATTTAGTTGGTTATATAGTTGGACTATAGTAATCAATACATTTGAAAGTAACAAATCAAATTGTAGTTAATTAGATAGTTAAACTATAGTAATCATTACATTAGATTGTACCCGAAATCGTTGATTAGATAGTTAGACTATAGCAATCAAGATGACTTGAAAGATTAACGTCAAAGGACATAATCCTAGGTGAAAAATGTCTTTTACGGCTTTAATTTTCATATTGGGAAATGAATCTCAGGATAGTCCTAGGAGTTGAGAAGTTACTCTATTTGATAAAAGCGACCTCTCGGGCCTAAGCCCGGAGTTGAGAAAATAGTAAAGCATGAGCTTTGGAAGACTCATCGTGATGATAACTTTAGTGCTCAATCTATTATGCTTACTGCAAAGACTCCAAAATTGCTTCATCAGAACTAAGGATTATATCCTTATACCATGATGATGAAATTAAAGGATATTTATAGATCTAACCTTAGATCTTAAAAGAACAAAATAAGCTTTTTCACTCGCGTATGTCAGAGGGTACATTTGTCAAGCACTATGTGTCATAGATGATTGCTGACATCGAACAACTAAGGTTAGCTGGGCATTACCTACGAGGTCAAGACTTCCATAGATTTGATCTTATAGTCTCTGCCCGAAAGCTGGGGCGGGTTCATCCAGAACCAAGAGAAAACTCTTGGAGAGTTAATGGCTATGCTCAAGGAGGCAGAGCCAGAGCTTCTAAAAGGGGAAGAAGCGCAAGGTGTATCTTACTTCGACATTCCAGAAGGCCAAGGCTTGGCCGAAGACTTCTGGGGGTGTGAAGAAAAGGGGCAAAGGCAAAATCGTCACAGTCTTCTAGGAAGACAAATGACATATCCCAAGATGTCTGCCTAAATTGTGGCAAACGGGGTCACTGGAAGCATGACTGCCGTATGGACAAGGCAGACATGAAGCAAGTGAAGACGGACAAGGCTCCGACTTCAGGTATATTTGTCATAAACATATCTACTGCTAGTTTTAAAATTGGATTTTTTGATACTAGGTGTGGTACATACATATGTACTGATGTGCG
This sequence comes from Zanthoxylum bungeanum, assembly GCA_019454045.1. NCBI lineage: Eukaryota > Viridiplantae > Streptophyta > Magnoliopsida > Sapindales > Rutaceae > Zanthoxylum > Zanthoxylum bungeanum. The sequence continues at coordinate 50,311 of SKCR01016358.1, read as the reverse complement.
GGATCTGCCGATGAGCATGATACTGGCTTCAAATGAGATCGACCTATGAGTCGGAAATATGACATTAGTCGTTGTTTTGGCCGTAGAAACCTTAGTTTTGGAACTACCCTTTGGGCATGTACTTAAATTAGGAAACGGTTATAATGTACCTAGTTTGACTAGAAACATTATCTCTATATCTAGTTTAACCCGTTGCGGGTATACCTTTATGTTCCAGAACACTAGGTGTTTTTTTTATAAAGATGATATTGAGATATACACATTAGATGTGAATAACAGTACTTATATTTTGAATATAAACAAATCTCAAACATATAACATGACAAATAAATGGCTCAAACTGAATTAATCAAATGAGACTTATTTGTGGCATTGTTGTCTGGGACACGTTAACAAGACTCGTATATCTACACTTTCGAAGAGTAGATACTAGGACGGATTTGATTCTAATTCAAATGATGTCTACGAATCTAGTTTATTAGGCAAAGTGCCTAAAACACCTTTTACTTGGTAAAAGTGCAAGTGCCACCGATCTGTTAGCCCTCGTTCATAGTGACGTAAGTGGGCCCATGTCTAGCTAGGCTAGAGGTGGATATAAATACTTCGTAACCTTTACGGATGTGGCATCGCGTTACGATTATGTGTATCTTATGAAATACAAGTCAGGAACTTTTGAGTAATTCAAAGAGTTTCGACACGAAGTAGAAAGACAGACTGGCTAAAGTATTAAAACATTACGGTTGGACCGTGATGGAAAATACTTGAGCAATAAATTTCTCGATTACATGAAAGAATATGGTATTCTTTCACAGTGGACTCCTTCCGGAACACCTCAATTTGACGGTGTGTCCGAACAGAGAAACCGAACTTTGTTGGACATGGTAAGGTTAATGATGAGTCGCTCTGAGCTACCAATTTCCTTCAGAGGATACACAGTAAACAGTGCAATATTTATTTTGAATAAGGTTCCATGAAAATCTGTTAGACAGACTTCATATTAGACATGAACAGGAAAGAAACCGGGTTTCTCATTCCTGAAGATTTGGGAATGCTGGGCATACTCTAAACGTTTGGATGATACCAAACTAGAACCCAAATCGGATAAGTGCATATTTGTAGGTTATCCTAGGGAAACCAAAGTATAGTACTTATACAACTCACAAGAGAACAAAGAAATTTGTTGCTCTCCAGGCGGTTTTCCTAAGAGGAATACCTAAATGCAGTGGTAAGTGGGAGGAAAGTAAAACTCGATGAAAATTAGAGTAATACTGTTCCTGGCACCGATCCTTAACGGAACACGAACAGTTCATCAGGGATGAGACTATTCCACAATCTTCGAATACACAAGAACCGCGTAGGTCGGAGAGAATCAGAAAACAACCTAAGAGGTATGGGTTTCTGATCTCACCTCATGTAGACATTAGTCTTATTGAGGATACTGAACTGACTACGTATGAGGAAATGATACGAGGTATCGACTCCCCTATATGGCAAAGTGCCATGAAGTCCGAAATGGATTCCATATATACAACCAAGTTTGGACATTGGTTGATGTACCAGAAGGCATTGTGCCTATTGGTAGCAAATGGGTCTTCATGGTGAAGACAAACGTGGATGGCAACATACAAACGTACAAAGCTAGGCTTGTAGCGAAAGGGTATCATCATCAACATGGTGTCGATTACGACGACACCTTTTACCCGTTGCCATGATCAAATCCATTAGAATAATGCTTGCTATTGCTGCATATTTCGATTATGAAATATGACAGATGGACATCAAAATCGCTTTCCTTAACGGAAACCTTTTGGAGGATGTTTACAACATCCTGACGATTTTGTCGTACCAAAACATGCAAACAAGGTTTGCAAGTTAAATCGATCCATTTATGGATTAAAGCAAGCATTGTGTTCTTGGAACCAACGTTTTGATGAGATCATAAGAGTATATGATTTCATTCAAAATGAAGATGATTCTTGTGTATATGAGAAGGTTATTTGGAGCGCACTGACAATGATTGTCCTATTCGTTGATGATGTATTGCTTCTCAGCAATGACATTCTCATGTTAAGAATCAGTGAAAGCTTGTCTTTCATTAAAATTCTCCATGGAATACCTGGGAGAAGCAGGCTTTATTCTAGGAATAAAGATCTACTGGGATAGATCTAGAAAGTTGCTGACAACCCTCCCAGAGCTCGTACGTTTTTGAAATGTATGTGACCTGATGTCTCATATGGTTTGAGCATATGTAGACGCTATGAGGCCAATCCAGGTGATGGTCACTGGATTGATTTTAATAACATCCTTAAGTATCTTAGATGAACTAAGGATGCTTTCTGGGAATATGGGGAAATGAGAACTTGAGGTGACTAGGTTCACCGCTGCAAGTTTTCAAACCGACAAAGACGACTTTAAGTCGCAATAAGGGTACATATTTAGTTTGAATAACGGAACAGTGAGCTGGAAATCTTCCAAGCAAGATACTATTGCCGAATAAATAACAAAAGCGGAACAATGCTGCAGCTGAGGCAGCAAATGAAGCATTTTGGATCTATATAATCCTAATTGGATTAGGTGTAGTTCTGTTAGCAGCTGAGCTGGGCTACAGCACAGGCTAAGGAACCGCGGTCTCATCAACGATCCAAGTATATACTTCGACAATTTTCATCTGATTCGTCAGATCATACTTTGTGGCGATGTGATGATCGAATAAAATGCATCAGATGATAATATTGCAAATCCGCTGACGAAAGCTGTTTCTCAGCAGAAGTTTGACCGACCCGTACATAGTTTAGGTGTATGACACTTGAGTGATTGGCTATAGGGCAAGTGGGAGATTGTTGGACAATTATGACCCATAGCATCACTATTTGTATAGAACATGGTGTTGTTGTACAAATTGACTATGTGGCAAAGGAAATTGCTCTTTTATCATTTGTAATTGGATTACCGGGATTTATGAATGATAAAAGTCCATATGATTAGTACCGGATTAATAAGAGATGAGACTGTATTAATCCACGTAAGGTTTAATCATTAAATATCCCTAGTCGTAGTATTATCGAGACCGGACATCGATAATGCAGAATAGGCTAGTATTACACTTGTGCGTGTTATGGAAGCGTAACGGCATAGTTCTCATATATTTGGGTATTGGATACTCATGCAAGTGTAATAGGAGGTTCTGTTTACCGATGGTACGGAAACAGCTTCGCTCTGGATAGACCCATCGGAATCCCATTGGTAGTATGACTATGTATCTATGGGAATCCAAATCAGGGTAGGTGTATTTGGTCTTAACCTGAGACTTACACCGCTAATACTTGCGACAATCAGTATAATTTGGTTTTGTTCGTTCGGGCTTTAACATGTTATGTGTATGCCTCTTCTGGGTATACTGAGAATCGTAGTGTATTGGGTGTGATGTCAAGATGGAAGTATCACTTCAGTCATATGGAGATGATGATCATGTAGGATATGGAACTAATACTCTTAAGTACTGCAGTCATCGGGATAATATGACTAGGTCATGATTATCCGATTATAGAGACTAGTTACTAGAGATCCGATATATGCTTCGTACGGGACAGACACAATTCCAGCCCTAGGCCTGGCATGTGACATTCGACACTGGATCGTAATACGCAATACTACGTATACTACGCCTAACAAAGATTATATATTCCTTTAAAGAATATTTTTGGAGAATTGGGTAGACACGGTGCTTTGCTAGAAGCCAACCATGTCTTGTAAATCGGTAAAAACGTGGTATCGAGTACGCACGTTTTCGGATAGTCCGATGACCGTATTTACTGCCAACATATCCAGGGATCTCTTGGGTCGCTTCCCAAAGATTCATCAATGAGATTTGACTCTAACAGAATTAATATGGGATTAATTATGAGAGAGAAAATTAATCTGTGATTAATTATTAGAGAAAGAATTAATCTAGGATTTATTGCGTCGAGAATTTATCTGGGATTAAATTCGTCGAGAATATAGAACGCGATTAATTTGGAATTAATCGGTAAAGTAAATTTAATAGTTAAATTGGATTTTACTATTTAATATATTTAATTAGGCTAAAATAATATATTAGATATATTAGTCGAAATTGGATTTCAAAGCGGAATTAAAATTAGATTTTAATTCAAGCGAATGAATTAATTTAGAATTAATCCGTAAGCGACTTATGTAATAATATTGCCAGGCATTATTATTTAATTAAATTGGATTTAATTAAGTCGCAATGGTAAATTCATTTAATTTTGAATTAAACGAACCCGGGCCCGAGCGAAGTTGCGTGTTGAATTGTCCGACTTAAATTTGGAATTTGAAGTGGGGCCCACCAACTTACATCAAATGTTTGACACTTGATGGAAGTTGTTATTAGTTGAGAAAAGCGTAGATTGCTTTTATTTCACTCAACCAAAACCAACACTCAACTTAATATATTAAAGTGGTCAACTTTAGAAGTTATAATAAGTCACTACTCACAGCATCTCTCTTCTCCATTTTTCTCTACATTGTCGTGACCATGGAGCTCTCTCTTAGGAATTTTGTTGCAAAATTCTTGATTGCTAGCACATTAAAGAGACAAATGAAGGTGAATGGGAAACCGATCTATGAGTTTGGAATGAAAATACAAGGCTTGGAGCTTCCATTACATCCAACAAAGAATGAATTTTTGAAATCCTAAATCTGATCAATGTGAGTATTTCCGCAACTTTCTTTGATTTATTCACACACAAATCACTCTTAGACGATCTTGGCATGTTCTATGAACACTTACAATATCATCCCACAAATAATACCGTCGTAGGGTAGGTCAAGTATCTGCATGATAGATCGAGAATTTCTCAATAGATTAATATATATGGAAATATCTTTTATTCCTATAATAACCAACTACCATTATATCTGATCAATGAAGTTTTGATTAATATTTTAATCATTCCTTTGGGAGTGTAACCCGTTGTTGTTGGAGTTAGTGCTTGGAGTGCAAATCCGAATTGTACATTTTATTATTTATTAATAAAATAACTACATTTTCTTTTCATAGCTTATTAATGGTATTGTCATTATGCGTATTAGATTGATGTATAAATATGCTAAGAATGACATCAACCTTAGAATAGTCTTGTTGTAATACTGGACACTAGTTGGTCCGATATTGGGATAAGGATTACTATTGTAAATTATTCTTAAAGTATATATATTCCTAGTCGTTGGTTTTGGAATATGGTCGAATTCCTATAACCTAGAAGACTAACACATATCGTATATTGGAATTGGAGTTCCAATAGTTTAACCCGATGTACCATGAGTTTTGGAAACTCATATAGACATGTGGGTATTGGTTAAACTGAATACTGAATGACTCACATGTGATTCCTAATAGTTGGAAGTACACACCACCGTCAATAGGAATCTCCTCGAGTCGAGTAACATATGTAATCCTTTGACTATAGGATAACATTGATTTTGTGGAGATCCTCCACACCTTGATGCCGTGTATATTAGAAACCTTTCATGGTCTGGCCTTTAGATGTTCATTGGGTGTGGATCGATTCACTCAGTAATCAAGTGCGAAGCAAGATAGGATCTGTCGGCCCGTATGTGTACCATAAGGAGTTTAGGTATCCATATGAGTAAAGTCACGATTCTTTAAGCTTTGGCCAAAGTCGATTACCTAGGGTGGATCGTATCCGTTATGAAGAATCGTGGACATGTCTATATGAGATGTGCGCCTCGGAAATTTGACGGTGTATTCTATGTTTCCTAAGCACAACTCGGATAGCCTACGAACGGAGGGATTGTTAAACATATGTTATGGTCTCGACTTGTATAGTTCAGAAAGGTCGTTCGTGTTCTTCGCGAATTCGGAGGTGGCCGAATTGCATACATATTAGCTAGGCTTATATGATGAACGTGTCTGAACTTAGAGAGTCCTAATATGAAGTGTACTCGTTGAATACTTGGGTAGCCGATTAATTTTGATAAAAGATAATATTCATATTATAATTATCAACTAAGATAATCAAGTGTTATTATATAACATCGATTATTTAGTTTGATCTAATTGGATTAATTCAATAATTACACAAAGGCTTAATTGTAAAATCATAATTATCTCTAATATTTGATGATATTATGGTAATTATAAGTATGTAATAATATGTGGTTTTGCTTGATTTAATTGGATTAAATCAAAGTGGTAAACATTGAACTAATCCATTTCATAATCCTTGTCTTGATATAATTGGATAAAATCAAAGTGGTAGACAATGGAGATTAGTCACACCTAATTATACATATTTAGACAAATTAGATTAAGCCCACCTAAAAGTTGATTACAACTTTTTTTTAATTAAAAATTACCTAAATTTTGCTATAAATAGCAAGTTTTAGAAAAGTTTTAATTGAGCAAAGCAAAAGCTTGAGAAAGCTAAACACAAGCAAGAATTAGAGAAATTAGCCAAAGTTAGAGAAGTGTTTAGAGAAGCTTTGTGAGATCTCTACAACATTTCAATTAGGAGAAATCAAGATTGGATCTTGGAGTGAAGCTTGCTAGCATTGGATTGGATCTTGGAGTCAAACTTGGTAATCCTTGGAAATTCTCCAAAAATTTCAACAAAGAGAAGTAGATTGGATCTTTGACTCAACCTTGCTAGTTGAGTTTGATCTTCTCCAAAAGCTATATTTTTCATTAGTGAGACATATAGTGTTGAATTATATATTAGATACACAATGTTGAAATTAGGCTAATTAATTGTGTTAGGATGCTTTGGAAGTATAAACGCAATATGCTTGTAATTGGGTCAAAATATTTATGTTAAATATAGACATAAAATTAGAGTTTGGAACTCTAGATAATAGCTTGGAGTTAAGGCTACCATTCTAGAATCACTTGACCACATTTGGGTGACCTAGAATTGTTCATGAGTTATTTCATTGTGGGATTATAATTTGTTTTGTGTTTTGGATTCAAAATTTACGCAAGTACATATTTAGAATAAATTTATATTTTTGTAAAAATATTTGATATTTTGAAAAACTTGATTTTTATTTTATAACATGTGTTGATGTTGGTTTTGATGTTAAAAATTAATTTTGGGTGTTTTTGAAGTGTTTATGGAAGGTTGAAAGGATTTAGGGTAGAATATCCTAATTCTTTCAGCTATCTTTCTATACCCTAATTCCTTTAGCTCTCTAGAAAGAGAGCTGAAGGTAATGTTTAAAACAAATAAAAAATTTAGTCAACATGCACAGTGCGCACGTGCACTGTGGCACGCGCGTCATGTGCGTGCGCGCACTCAATTTTGATTCATCCGGTTCTGGAGTTTCCGGACTCTGATGCAGCCTCGGTTTTTTCCTATACACTCATAATGGAATATAGTATTTCATTAAATTATTTAAAATTACACTCATCCTTGATATCCACGGGTTAGACTCATTTCCGCTGCACGAGATACCGATCCCACCTTAGAGGTTCCACATCTGCCCTAACAGTTGTTTCGGAACCCTTGGACTTAACTAGTGAAGTGCCGCCGTAGGGTAGGTCAAATCATCAAATGCATCTAGAGTTCCTATCCTCTCAGAATCCAAACCTGATTTTGACTCAAAAAGTACACCATCCATAAGGGGACGAAAACAAAATCGTCTCGAGGCGCCTTTTGAATCTCACAATTTCAGACAACAACAAAGATCATGGGATATATTATGGCATATCCCTTTATCACTCACTATGTTGAATATAAGGTTCCTATCACACTAGTATCTATTGTATTTAGATTATGCCCGGCTAAAACATAATCTTATTAATACTAGTGGATTATTAGTGATCTAACCAATTTTAACTCATAAATTTTTATTCACTAATTCCGATTATTCTCTACTAAATTTTACTTAGTTAAACTAATTTAATAAAGTTTACTTTAGTGACCTAATTTATTTTAACTCTTAAAATATTAGTCCACTAATAGGTTTTAAAATTTTAGAATTCAACGAATGGATCAAATGTCATTAAACTATTTAATTGATTTAAGCACGTTATAAATTCTAATGGTATGTGGAACTGTATCTCGAGTGCAGACCACATTATCGTCCATTCAGAATCGGCTATGGAAATTACGTCCGAATTTCCATCTAAAATACCAAGGAAAAAATAATGCACCCATAAGGTCCATTAGTATTTAAACTTCGAATTCCCAATTTTTAAACCATAAAACCAATTAATTCTTATTAATTAGTTTGGATGCATATTATATTCCAATTTAACTTTTAAATTACATAAAATCATATTTTATGACTAGAATATCATACATCTAAACATGTTATAGCATATGAAAATGAAAGAGTAGGTACTCTAGGCTATATGACATGTTATTAAACTATTTAAAATACATTCACATTCCCAGGCTGGGCATCGCGACTCCCTTATGGGCATTGCGACGCTCTCAATAAAAAATCTGAGGCAGAATGTCAGCTCTTCTCGGCGTCACGACTTAGCCTGTTTAGCGTCGCGACGCAACTTGTCCAACGTCGCGATGTGATGATGTTCAAATCTCAGGCAGTAGTTTAAGACCTTTGGCCGTCACGACTCGGGCTGGTGGGCGTCACGACGCTGCTTGTTTTTCAGGTATGGAATGATAAAAACATACACAACACAAATTACGTTAATCAGACTCTTATTTCTCTATACTAATCAAATTAGTAAAAATAATAATCTAAGGCATCCTTTGGTCTTCAAATCTTGCTCCATGGTGTGTTATTAAGTTCTTTGTGGAATCGACACGTCTTGTGTCTTTTATGGTATCGGGTCTCCAAGTTAAAATAAGATTACACTTGTAATTATTACAAAGGAAATGAACTTACAACACTTGAAAGAATATGTCCTTATAGCCTTACATTCCCAATACTAAAAATAAGAGTCGAAAAAATTAACGATCAACGCAATACATTCATCACATGAATTAAAATATACATTCATCTCATGAACATTAAAACATTCATCTCATGAATTTAAAATTGTGCCTACTCATCATAACATGCATACTAATAATTTATATATCATATAAATCATTAAAACTGAAATTTTAAAAAGAGAAGAGTTAAGAACACTTTTCAACCTTAGCTCTTGATGTCAATTGTAGGAAACAACTTTCCTTATGCGCAGTGGAAATGCTGTTGGTTCCGGGATCGACCTTGAAAAATATCTTGCCTTCTCCATTTGTTTAAACCGAATTCCACCAACTCTTGGTTAATGGATTTTCTCCTCGATGTGGATGCGTTTCCTTTGAGATCCGATGCTAGGATCAACCACCCGATCTTCCGAACTATGACTCGAAACCAACAAACCAAAATGTGGGCTTCACTCACAAAGATAAATCTTTAAACTATTTAGAGAAATATATTGTCACGATATCTTTTGGCTTTTAAAAAGATAGAATGGAGTAGATTAAGATCTAACTCACTCTAATTTTCTTTCTATTCTCAACACTTGAGAAAATTTATTTTCTCTCAACGCTTAAGAAAAAATTATGGATTTTTTTTTTCTCTCTCACTCTCTCACAAACTTGTATGAATGGTATTTCTATTCCCTTCCTCAACATTTGAGTGGAAATGGTAGAGATTATATTCTTTTCCAAAAGCCAACCAATCTTATCACAAGTTCTCACATGCCATTCTATTATAATGACAAACACAATTAATGGAATGCCAAGCAAAGACATGTGAAGTGGAAAAAATTAGGCAATTAGGACATATCTAATCTTAGACAAAATGCTTGGACATTATGGCAAAGCCATAATGGTTTGTCTAGATAATGCTTATGACTTGATTTTCTTATAATCTAGCAATATCAAAATGATGTAATAATTATCTTATAATTAGAATTTGATTATCTCATAATCAAAGAATTCTAGAAAATATTATATTAAACTAATTTAATTTAGTTTTCATTTGTGACAAATTATATTATTAATCACATTAATAATATATTAATTTTTACACTAGTATATACTTAGACAATCCAATTATATTAGGTTTGGTATAATTAATCGAGCTAGTAGGGGGACCAAATAGACCTACAGTTCCAAGCTCCAATAATCTCGAAATATTAATTAAACTCTTTAATTAGATATTCTGAATTATTAACTTCGCGTTATTCCACTAAAAACTCAAAGTTTAACTCTCGTTGCCGTAGATGGAAAATATAAGCCGAACAACTTCGGTGTCCATTGATATAGTCATTACATAAGAATGAGTAAACAATTAATTCATAACTATTATGAATATTTGGCCCTTCACAAATATCTCATAATTAGAGCCGGGTCATAAGTCCGTTATACCCCTCTAATTATTTTATACTTTAAGTTTCATTGATTCTCTAATGAAAAATTAATTCATAACTATTATGAATATTAATCTTTCTATTAGCAACAGAAAGACTTGAGCGCTCTAATTGTTCAAGTACCGAATCAACCCTTAAGAGAGATACTCTTCTACTTCTCATAAGAATGAGTGAACTACATGTCTATGTAAAACATTCCCAACTACACATCAAACCATATCCCCAAATATATAGTTATTGGTTGAGACTGCTACACCAACCTCACCTTAGTAAATCAAAGGATATAGCCTGCCATGCAAAAGTTCGTAGTACACTCAGGATTAAGTCAATCCATATATGACCATCTAGTAGATAAAATGAATTTCTTCAGTTAACAAATATTATAAGATATTCATTTCTATCTTGGTCCAGTCATATGTGATCACATCATATAAGGTGCCCCATTCTCATGTCACTACATCAACGATCCCAGATCAAGGTTGTTATACAAGTATAGAATGGACCGCAACCATAGTGTAACAGCCCTCTCCAAGGGATGCCACCGGTAGGGAATAGGACAACCTGTCCCATTGAGCCTCTGACTATCTAACTATGACCAATGTTGTTAAACTTATTACAAATATAAACTCACGTAGGGACCATTGCCCAACTCAATAATTATGGAAATACGTCTCAAATACTCATACAATGTACTCAATAGTACATTACATTACAACTCTGATATTGAGCGCACTCAATGACTGACACTTTACAATGTATGTCTTGCAACTATTACTTGACACTGACTATGTGGAACTTATGTACTCAATCTGGTGGACTCAGACCCTTTAATGACTGCCATCAATATCCATCCTCATGTGCTCGTCCTCCAGGTATACATACAAAATAAGAAACTGGGAGTATGAGGTTAGATCATTTGAACGATCTAGTGAGTGGATAATTAAAATGAAAACTGATTCTTTCTGAAAATTCATGGTTCTAAAAACTGAAATCCTCTCAGATAACATTCTTTTCTGAAATCTCATTTTTATCTGAAAACTCAACTCTTCTAAAAATCTTTTCTGAAAACTCTTTTAAAAAACTCATCTCTTTTGAGAAATCTTTTTCTGGAAATCCATTTTTGAAAATCTATTTCTGAAAAATCTATATCTGAAAACTTTGTATCTGAGAGATCTGTATCTGTATATCTGGCGCATGGGGGTGTTACGTATCGCCGTCCCCACATTCACAAAATCTGGCGCTTAAGGGGCATCCCCATATGCAAATGTCTGGTGGTGTTGGGGCGTTACGTCTGGCCGTCCCCCAAGCCAAAAATCTGGAGTCGGCGGTGCGGATCTATGCTACCCTCTGTACTCAAAATATAGGATCTAGGGGCATCAATCATCTCTATTCCTAAGCTACGTGTGCACACAATATCTGAATCCGTCAATTCCATATCCGAATCAAGTAACATACTGAGGTAGATTTTTCCCCTCATGCCTTGAGAAATCATAAATCTCAAACTTTGAAAATCATTTCTTTCTAATCATTCTTCAAAACGTTCTTATTCAAATACAATTGAAAGTAATCTTGGCTAACGCCCTAAGTGCTCAAATGTAAGTTTTGATTTAAAAACATATAAGTAAACACAGTTTAAGAGAAGGGTCCACTCACTGATTTTGGAATCTAGCTGGCATATATTTCTCTTCGTCGAAGAACTTGGGATTCATGCTGATAATCTATTATCGGTAAACTTGGTTAGAATATAAGTCATGAATATGTTTCAGAATTATACTAAGTTTCTCCATTCAACTAATCTATAACCACCATATGATGTATACTACTTGCGATATGTCATAATGCATGTATAAGTGTCGATACGAAACCCTTAGGGTGGCCTTTAACATCCTAAGTTGAAACTGAAATATTATGAAATTATTTCTGCCTCGCGTCGCGACGCCGGATCTGGTGCATCGCGACGCCCATGCAAATGAACCCAGGTAGAGAGCATGCTCTGCTTTGCGTCGCGACACCCATCTGGTCAGGCCTGAGACAGAGCCTCTGTTTGTTCCGTGTCGCGATGCAAGGTGCTGGGCGTCGCGACGCCTACTTAAACAGAATCGAAACCCTATTCCATCATCTATCTGGAAATAGAGAGCTGATGAAATGAAAAACAATTCAAAAAAAAATATTAAGTGTGCGCACAGTGCACGCCTACTGTGTGTGAGGGTAATGCGCGATGCGTGCGTGTTGCACGTTAATTTTTTTTCTCCGATTCTCGAGCTTCCAGACTCCGATTGGTGTTGTGATTTTTTCCTATGCACTAGTAATGTAATATAGTATTTCATTAAATTATTTAAAATTACACCAATGTTTGAAATCCACGGGTTAGACCCACTTCCGCCGCACGGGACACCGATTCGACCCAAGGGTTCCACAACCGCCCCAACAATAATCAGCAAAAAAAAAACATTAAAATTTTTATTTTTTTTTTTCCATTTTTAAGTATTTTTTTTTTTTATCAAAAAATGAAATAAAAATTAGATTTCAAAAAAGCTCGACCCAATCAGTTGCCATTCCTTTTACACATGCTTCCGTAACATTAGGTGTATCTTTTAAGTGTGTATTTTGGTATATATCTATCATTGTTCTTAGATAAATCATTATATTACTAATTTTACATTAGTTGAAAGGCTCCATATTTAATCTTAACAAAATATTTTCCTCTCATTCAATCTTAGCCAAAAACTATTCTCTCCTTAATTTGAGGGGAATATTTAACTCTCACAATGTAATTATTATTTGATGGGCTTTTAAATATTTTGAAAAAATTCATTTAATAAGATTAATTATTAAACACATAAAAGATTGAATGTATATTTTGTATCTTTCTAAAATTTTCAATTTTAATTAAACTTGAGGTGAAAAATTCATTGAATTAGTTCACTTGTATTTTGTGTATGAGCCATTGGATTTGTACTTGTCAGTTTTTTTAACTTAAATTCTAAAAATAAAATTTAATTGTATTCATCTGGTAATTTTGTCATGTCGGTATCTTTTTGGCTTTTAAAAAAATAAAATAATATCAAACTCTAGGAATATTGAAAAAATGGTCAAGGGTATCAAAAATTTTATACCCCTTTTCTATTAAAAATAAACAGATGGACAAACTCAAATATATATTTTTAGTTCATTATCTTAAAATATTATACTTTTTAATAAAATAAATACTAAATATAGATTAATAAAAATAAAAATCTTACATATTAAATAAACTCGCGAGTTCCAACCAACTTATCTATAATTCATTTCTCACTTACCTACGGACTTTTATATTGATTTTTTTAAAAAAAATAGAGATTAGTTTTTATTGGATATTAATTAAATGTAACAGAATTTTAAGGGTATATTACTATTAAAATATTCTTAAAAGAAGATTATGAAAAAAATTTAGCAAAACTTAAATAGTTCAGTATCGAAAATCGTAAAATATACACTTTCCTCTCTGTTTCTGTGTGAAGTATTTTAATATTTTTTAATTTTATTCAAAACCAAACGACACTGTAATCAGACAAAAACAAAAACAAAAAATAACCCAACACCACTTCCATGTTTGTAACTGTAAACGCGTTGCCTTAAATTTTATTCAATCTCTTACAAACCCACCACCACCAATTTCAATTCTCAAAACTTCCAAGTTGTTGTCTGGTCTTGTATTAATTTCCCATTTGTTAAATTCTTTCTTGGGTTGTTGTTAAAAAGGTCATTTATTCATTACTTTGGATCTGTTACTGCACGTTGGTGGCTTCTTCTTCTTTTTTTTTTTTTTTTTTTTTTTTTTTTAACTTGTGTTTTTTTTAATAAGTGAGTTTGATTTGATGAATATATGTTAGTTTAGTTCTTGAAAAGAAAAATATGGAATCTGCAAATGGGTTCTTTTCAGCAGGAGAGTTTAGTTTAGACCCCAAGTGGCTTGTTGATCCTAAGCTACTTTTTGTTGGTCCAAAGATTGGAGAGGGAGCTCATGCTAAAGTTTATGAGGGAAAGTAGGTTTTTTTTTCAGCCTCACATAAATTATTTTGTGATATGGAATTAGCTTCTTTGATTGCTAGAGTAAATTCAAAATTTTCAAGTGCAATTGTTGCCGCAGATTCAAAAGTTAAGGCTTTTGGATTTATTATTTATTATTTGTTTATTATTATTATTATCATTATTATTATTATTATTTTTAAAGATGAGGGTTTGATTGCTAGAGTAAATTCATTATTACAATCATGGTGTTTTGTTATTGTGCAATTATCTCATGCTGTGATTTATGAGTTTTTTTTTTATTGGTGTTTTTCAGATATAAGAATAAAAATGTTGCTATTAAAATTGTTCACAGAGGAGAAACCCCTGAAGAAATTGCCAAGAGAGATGCACGATTTGCAAGAGAGGTTGCGATGATGTCCAGAGTACAGCATAAAAATTTAGTGAAGGTTGTTTCATTAGTGTATAAGCAGTTATTGGCTGAAATTCGTTATAAAATTCTTTTGTATTTGGTATCTGGCTTCAAGGTTGTTAGTGACTAAATTTCATATGAAAAAGCTTTGAAGTATTTGAGCAACGTCTAACTAGGAGTCTTCTTGTATTGCCAGTTTATTGGTGCCTGCAAGGAGCCTGTTATGGTTATTGTAACTCAGATCTTATTGGGTGGGACATTGCGAAAATATTTGTTGAATATGCGGCCTAGGTGCTTGGACATACGTGTGGCAATTGGTTTTGCCCTTGATATTGCGTGTGCGATGGAATGCTTACATTCTCATGGAATCATTCATCGTGACTTGAAACCTGGTATTTATTACCGGCTGTGTTCTTTGGATTTTTAAACATATCTAGCTTTAGTAACCAGTGTTTCCAAGGGGGTATTTGACGGTCTAACTGCAGTTTGATGGACTGCTAATTATTGTTTATATTATCTCTTATCAAAAAATAAAAATAGAAATAAAATTTTATTCTAATTATAAAGAAAAAGAAAAATTGCAACATTTGATCACTAGTAGCTTGTTAACATCACTGTTCCATCAGTTGTTCATATTTTATTTCTACTGTTATGTATGAATCAAATAAAAGATGTGTAATAGTGTTATCAAATTCCCATTTTTTTCTGAAATATATGCTATTGCTTGTGTTTCCCACTCTCATTGCTGTCCTAATGATACATACCTGTGAGAAGCATTCAACTTGAACTCTAAGTCTGAAATTATTATAATATTGCTCTAAAGCTGATGATTTGAAGTTATGGTCTCCTGTTTTTCGAGCTGCAAGTTAACCATAGTGGGTAACTTTTCATGTTTAATTACCCTTTTCCCTTTTACCTCTTGATTAGAGAGATAGGCTATTAGCAACCAATAACCAAGTATGTAAAAGGAAGTTGCATCAGAACTCTTCCACTTCATGCTGCCGAAATCAGTGGGAAGAATAGATTACCTGTGCTTTTTTACTCACTACTTGGCATAGAAACATCAATATTCTTGATGTGGTTGCTTGTGTATTCCTTTTCTGCTATTCTAAAGAAACAATTAGCATGATTATTGTGTAACACACGCTTTTTAAATAAAAAATTACCAATAGAAATAGTGATGGAGGTGTTTTAGGTAGCTGGCTGAGTCTGTTTGTGACATTTTGCGACAATTAACTGTAAATATCTAATTAGCATCAGAAAATTTCTCTATAATTATCATCTTAAACGTCATGATTGGCTTCAGTAGTTGTCAGGTAGGTTTGAATTTTAAATCATTAAAGGATTACTTTGATTTTCCCAGTTTTTATTTCATTGGATGGTTCTAAACTTCACCTTTTGACTTATCTAATCTCTAGTAGGAGTAATAAAAAGGGTTCTCTTATAACCTCAGTGAAAAAGCTACTTCCATGTAGTGGTTGATGATTCATTTTAAACATGATGTTTCCAAATAGGAGTTGATAGTCTTCCAATATTTTTATTTTTGTGTTTCTCTTGGACTTTCAGACATGAAGTCTTATTCAAGGACAAATGATTAGGTCTATTAGAACCTGAGGTCAAAATGAATGAAAACTTTTACCTGACTATTTGTAGAGACTTGAGTATCTTATCTATGGTATTAAATTACATTCATTGATATAGTGTTAGGCATCATTGCCGTGCCTACTAAAATTTGTAGAGCACTATATAATTCTTATGATTTTGTTTACTTCCTTTTTCCAGAGAACTTGATCTTGACTGCAGACCATAAAACAGTAAAACTTGCGGATTTTGGTTTAGCCAGAGAAGAGTCATTGACAGAGATGATGACTGCTGAAACAGGCACATACCGTTGGATGGCTCCAGAGGTATTTTGCTGCATTATTCAGATCTTAGGTAGATGTTCCATATGATATTAAAATACTGGTTATTCACCTCTGATGACAGCTTTATAGCACAGTCACATTAAGACGTGGAGAGAAAAAGCATTACAATCATAAGGTAGATGCTTACAGCTTTGGGATTGTGTTGTGGGAGCTTATCCATAATAAGTTGCCATTTGAAGGCATGTCAAATTTACAAGCAGCATATGCAGCTGCTTTTAAGGTGATTATTGTTCCCTTAATATTTTGTTTATTGTAAAATGGTTCTCCGTGTTTGCCTCTGCATGCCATGACAAAAGCACCCTTTTATACTTGTTCCACATGCTTGCTTGATTTAAGAACACCTGCAAACAAGCCCCTCATTGGTACTAAGTACTAATGGAGATAAAAGGGCAACACTTCACGTGCAAACACTGAGATATACTAATGGGGACATTACACGTTGAACAGGCATAACCTGTCCACACAATCTTACGTGATGGGAACTCTCTGGAACATGTGAGAAAAATGTATAACCATAAGCTGACGAGATAGTTTTGGTTGATTTGAGCCAGACCTCTTAAAAGAACCCCATGTTTTGAGTGGGGTAGCTATGTCACAAGAGAGTCCGAGATACATCATACAAGGGGTGGCAGGGATAGAAAATTGTGGCCCTGATGAAGGGCTTCAAATTTAGCTACTCAGAAATGCTGCAGCAAATTAATCACTGAAGATTTGCAAAGAGTGATATCATTTTCCTTACACATTGAAGCTCTGTAACATATGAAATTCATTTAAATAGGCCCATGCTTGTACTTGGCTTTTCCTAAAGTTCGAGTGAATCGTTATTTCTCATCTGACAGTCGTCTAAGTTGGTTGAATGACAATAACATTTGGTATATGGCATCATATGATTGAATTTCTTATTTTTGACATTAAAATTAAATCGTAGTCATACCTCCAGCATGTTTTTGCAATCATGTTATAAGATCTTATTTTGTTATTTCAGAATGTGAGACCCAGTGCCGAGAATCTGCCAGAAGATTTGGCTTTGATCGTTACATCTTGTTGGAAAGATGACCCAAATGCACGGCCTAACTTCAGCCAAATTATCCGGATGCTGTTGCACTCTCTCTCTACAATTTCTGCACCCGAGCCCATCATTCCACCTCGTATATTTTCTTCTGAGAATGCAACACTGCCACCGGAATCCCCCGGCACAAGCTCTTTAATGCCTGTAACAGATGACTCGGAAGGAACCCCAAACAAAAGAATCGAAGACCAGCCGGGAGGCTTATTCTTCTGCTTTAAGCAATGCTACTAGGAGGTATCCCGTATTACTCTCGGAAGGTCAATAAACTATAGACCTAAATATTAACACACGTCATAGGAAGCTGTGTAGGATCTGATGTCTACGTTAACATTGCATCATCTTTTTTCATTATTCTCAGTTTATATTGTATCTAGATCTGCCTTTTGGGATTTCTGGAGTTGAGGTTGAAAATGCATACAAGCACTTTTAAACAACAACAATTACACCCAAGAGGGGAGGGTGAATTGGGTATGTGATAAATATTACAGAATTAAAAATTCTTTACGATTTTAAGCCACTTAGTTAGTAGCTTTACCAATTAAGCTTAGTGTTCAATTTCTATAATTAATAAACTCAACAATTAATTCCCAAAAGCAAATTTTTGCTAAGAATATGGAAATATAATATTAAACTTGGGATAATAAAACAGTAAGGAATATAGAGATTGACACCGTAATTTAGAGTGGTTCGACCAACTCTTTGACTATGTCCACTCTTTCAAGCTACGCTTGAAGTTTTCCACTATGTAAATTGAATCCATCATTTACATCAAGAGTTTTTCGTTGCTCAGTCTCAAATCAAGAGTTTTGTTCATAAGTTCACTCCAAATCTTCATACAAAAGTTTTATATCTAGGCTTACTCCAAACTTTTACACCCAAGAGATTTTCTCACAATGCTTCTCTTAAACCTTTTACAACAAATACACCATTGAGAGTATATCCACTCACACAAGGGATTTCTCAACCACAAGTGTTTGAAAGAGTAGAAGGTTTACAACACAACTTGGGTACTCACAAAAGATAAAAAAGATTAATATGTGAGTTACTAATCCAAGTAAATCCAAGTTCCCTAAAATATGTATGAGGTGTAGTGTGTGAGCTTTGATAATAAAAAAAATGTGATGAAGAAGATTTATGTAAAACTCTATTTTTTTTTATAAATGTATGAAGGTTCAAGAAATAGCAAAAACAAAATGGGCATTCAATTTATAGTAAAAGAGAAAACTGTTCCAACTTTTTATCCCGAGACCGGTATGCCGATTTACAGTAGTCGGTATGTCGGTCCTGAAAATCAAACGGCTATATCCAATATGACCGTTGAGCACAATGCGCGTGACCTACCGAATTACTAACAAATATGGTGACCGATATGCCGGTTAGTTAACCGGTATGATCTGTCTCGGTTTTAATAGCTATGCAAACTCCAGGCTGACCGGTATAATAGACCAGTATGAAGCAGCCCGATTCTAGAGAGCATGCAAAATTGTCCAAAGCAGAGTAGAGACACCGGTATGCCGGTTCAGAGACCGTTGTGCCGGTCACAGTGTAAAAAACACAGGATTTGAAGATTAAAATAATATGCACATGACCTAAATATTTTTTATGAATGTGTATGAGTCATATGAGCTTAGAATACTTGAATTATTCACTCACTTATATTGATAGCCCAAGCTATAAGACTTTACTTGATTTCTTCATTTGAGCTATTGAGTCTTCACATCCATTATGCTTTCAATATGCTTCGATATCTTTTTGTAATGCTTGCGAATACGAGTCGAAGTTCATAACGTTGCATCATCAAAATCCTTCATCCAATGTAATGGCGCTTATAATCTCCCCCTTTTTGATGATGACAACCTTTAAAATTTATGAGCTTTGAGAGTTCCAAATTTGTTGACGATTATAGCTCCCCCTTCAATATTAGCTCCCTCTTAATATGTGATTGTCTTTCAATTTGCTCTAGACAAACACATTAGTACAAATTTGCTCCCCCTCAACACGAGGGTTGAGGTTGCACAAGATGCACAAGTTTTAACTCATTCTTATGATTTTCCCCCTTTCCCATTAGCAAAAAGAATGGAGAAGTAAAAATTAAGTACTAAGAGATATAGACTAGCATGTCTACAAAACATAATAATAAAGTTCATAAATATGCACAACTAACATTTTCTCCATTTTTTCCCCATAAAATCTAATATTCATGTATAGATCATTGAAATCATTTAAGTTATACCAATATCCATGCATTTCATTTTCAATCAAGAACAACCAATGACAAGACAAATCAAAATAGTGTAAAAAATGATCATATATGTGCAATAAACTCAATGTGATACCAATTGTGATTATGAATTCAATCAAATCATATAATATAGGCGAATATCATAATTATGCCTCAATTTTCAATTTTTGAGCATTTAAAATGATTCACACAAATTATCAATTAACTCAATGAGTCTCATTAATGCTCAAATCAAACAATTTAAGATCAAACAAGGCAAATCATACATAAGTTCATACAATTTAGCTCAAAATGCCCAATCAATAGCATGCTTCACAATTATGTCAAAAATTGGAGCCTACTCAAGTAAGGTGGAGAAAACGGTATCAATGTTTCCATAAGCACAGATTTTACCTTTTACTGTTGTCATCAAGTCACAAATCCACCCTTCATAAAACTTAGTTGATTTTTAGGTTGCAATTGATTTTCTCCTTATTAAGTTATTTCCTCATTTGTATTGAGTCTTTGAGATCATTTACATTTCTCATTAATTATTTTTCCCAATTATTTACCTACAATCAAACACAATTTTGGGACCCAAACTATCTTGGATTCATGAGGGTTAATCTTGGTTCATTTGGGAACCCATGCATTAACTTTTTCCTTCTTATACATGCAATCATATATCTTATGTCATTTTCTATTGCATCCATGACATGTGATATTTGCATCACTAGTAACATATGTATAAGAGGTGAATGCCTTTACAAAATAATTTTTCAAATAAGTTTGCTTGTTGTAAGGCCTATATTCTAAATTCTGTATTTTGAATATACATCTTTGGGAGCCAAGTAACATTTTAAAATTTTTCTCTCCCAAAGTGAGTTTTTGTTACTATTAGTGCAAATCAACAACCTTTTTATTTAATACAATATTTTTATCATTCAAGGTGTTGCACTCACATGTAGTAGATGAGGTAGATGATATTTTTGACATGCTCTTTTCAAGTTTTAGCTTCTCATCTTTTAAGCATATAATTTCTTTTTCATGTATTTCATTTCTCTAAACAATTGATGCATGATTATGTAATAATGATGAATGCTCATTTTTGAGTAATTTATATTTATTTATTAACGAATCATATAAATCATGTAATTAATTGAAAGTATCAAAGTAATTTATCATAATTGGAGGAATAATGTACCTTTTCTTCTTCACTCTCAATGAAGAAATCATCATCCTCAATTTCCATAAAGGCAAGATCTATTAACCTATTTTTACTTTCTTCTTCAGAGAAGCTAGAGTCGCTATCGCTCCAAGTTGCTTTCATTGCATTCTTCTTGAATTTTCCCTTGAAACTATGTGACCCGATTTTTTTCACTCAAAGCAAGTGATTTTATCATTCTTGTATATCCTTGGCCAATTTTCTTCTTTATTCTCATTCATCCGAAATTTCCCTTTAAACCTCTTGGATTTAAGGAATTTCTTGAAATTTTTTATCAATCGTGATAAGTCTTCATCACTATCATCTTCCTCATCACTTAAGCTTGCACTATTCTTTTTTTCTCACAAATGATTTAAGGGCTATTCTCTTTTTTATTTTTATTTTCTTCTTCTCGTAAGTCCATTTTGATTTCAATCTCATATTCCAACAATTTGCCCACCAAGTCATCCAATTTCAAGGTGTTGACATCACTAAATTCTTTGATGGAGGCGGTGAAAATTTTATATTCTTTAGGAATAGATCTAATATTTTTTCCTAAAGTACTTAGTTGATTTATAATCATGATGGACCTAGAAATCATCTCCTCAACATTTTCACAGACTTTCATCTTGAAGCTATCCAACTCACACATTAACCTGTTGATCTTTGACTCTTTAACTAATCACCAAAGACTTCCATAATTCATAGGCATTTCCAAATTCTAGAAGTTTGTTGATTTGACTCCGATCGATTGTGCAACGTAAATGATTGAGAGCCTTTGCATTGTTAGAGGCTTCCATGTCGTTCTCATCGGTCCATTCAGATTGCGGTTTAGGAAAATACACACCGTTGTTATCTTTCTTTATTGGCAATTCAAAACTTTTAGTGATCACCTTGAATGATTGTACATCAATGATAAAGAGGTAGTTCAACATCTTCATCTTCCAATAATTGTAGTCACTTTCGGTGTATAATGGAGGTTTATTTATCGAAAATCCCTCAGCCAAGTTTGGTGTGTAGCTTGTAGAGGTCATGTTATCTCTTCTCGGATGGTCAAATCCTTTGCAAGAAGTCCAAGCTCTGATACCAATTGAAATTGCGTACAAGCATACTTAAACAACAATTATACCTAGGGGTGAATTGGGTATGTGATTGACCGGCATGATCACACATGTATAACGCAAGAGCACGTATCGTTCAAGTAGTATAAAATATATGGATCCCACGAGGACTTAATACCTAAGCTATTAATTTATGAAGCCAAATATTTACGAGTATCTAATGGATTGGTTGTTTGATTGAATGGTGATTTTAAACTTAAAACAAGTAAATAAAATAACGCAAAAGTGAATTAAAGGAAAATCAATATTATTAAACTATCCAGGGTTGTGAATCCTTCCAATATCTTTTAAAGATGAAGTTGTTATCTCACGTTTGTGCAATATATTGGTTTATTAACCTGGAACACGAATTTATGCAAAAGCCTCTTCCGATGGTCAGGTGCAAATACCCAAAATAACCCAATTAATCATATTCCTATGTTAACCAAGTTACCTGAATTCATTAAGATTAAGTTCCAATTATGGCTACCCCCGCCCGACAGGTATATTCCTATCCTGTAAGGAAATCTATTAAGGGTTATATATCCTTAAGAGAGATCGTGGGCTATTGAATCTAAGGCTGAAACCTAAAATCTCTTTTCCAAGTTCATTTTAAGTTTACCAAATTAATCTTATTAATGGCCAGTTAACAAGAAGCATTAAGCTTAAGGCTCAATAAATAAACCTTTATATTACCCAAACCATAAAGTAACCCCTTATAAACCGGTGATATTGGAATTCATCACAATCCCAGATAACGGGTTTAGTTACAACACATATCTAGGACTAGTAAAAGCTTAAATAAAGTAAATGACATAAAGTAAAAGCTGGAAATTAAAAAGGTAAATAAAACAATAAAGAAAATGATGGGTTAGAGGATCCACTTTTATTACATCTATTTTAGATATCTCCCTTATTATAATATATTAACTTTGCGTGATAATTACCAACCGACCATATAAGCGGTATCCTGATTAAGTCAAATTTATAATTAATTCCAACCGACCATAAAGGCGGTATCCAATTTAGTCAGGTTAAAATTAATTTAATTAAGTCCAACTGACCATAAAGGCGGTATCCCATTAAGTCAGGTTTTAAATAGTTTATATATTATAATTAAGGGAGATTAATCTAAATATTAGTAATAAAAGCTTAACCTTTCACCCCAGCAGAGGGGAGTTACCTACTCATACTGAAAAGTAAAATAAAGACTGAAAAGTAAATAAAGAAAGAACTATTGCGTAAAATAAATAAAATTAAATACAGAAAGCTGTAAATAAACAAACAAGATACAATCTTCTTAGTATTCTTAAGGAATTCCCCAGAAGAATGTATGAATTTTCCTTCTGAATTCAGCTTCTATTTATAGCCAAAAATCTGGCCCGCAAGTCGCAATGCAAGGAAGCTTTCGCGTCGCGACGCGCCGTTAATTAAACGAGATCGTGACACGTGGCATCGGCAGCGTCGGCATCTGAATTATTGGTTTGGCGTCGCGACGTCGAAAACTTGGCGCGTCGCGACACTGATGTCAGCAATGACGTGTATTGTCGGCAGCATGAGATGATGACACGTGTCCGGCGCACATTAGCACGATTTCTTTGATGTTGACACGTGACAGGCGCATGTTAGCGAGTGCGCATGATAGCAAGTCTGTTGTGATGTTGACATGTGTCTGGCGCATGTTAATGGCGCATGATAGCAGTCGGCGTATTTTATCATTTCGAATTTTAGCAAACGACGCATTTTAGCAGGAAATTTATATTTTTACCCTTTTTGTCTGTTTTTCGCTGATTTGGTTCCAGAGAGTCCTGTTATTTTATTTATCTATAAAATATCACAAAACACATCAAAATAATCACAAAAATCAAGAAAATTATATAAAATATTAAGTAAAATGGACGATAAATACTGATATATTTACCGCTTATCACACCCTCAAACCTAACATTTTGCAAGTCCTCGAACAAAACAATAAAATAAAGTGCAATAAATAAATTTAAAATAAAATTAAACTAAGCCACTTTCGTAGGGATCACAGTTGCATTTAGCATATGCAACAAGCCTTTAAACCTCTAGGTGTCCCTAGTGGATGAGTTGTAGTATCGTGAGGGATTATAGCAACAATACCCACAAACGTCAATATAAAACTAATGCATACAAAAGCAAAAAGACAAGAGAAAAAAAAATAAAACAAGTTAGTGACTGTAGGACACAGGAATCGGTGACGCTGTTCTAGATGGAAGTTCCATTCTTTCAAGCTTGGAATGGAAGTTCCATTCTTTCAAGCTTCTGGTTGATATCTTTGATTTGTACTCCCCAAGACGCAAATACCCAGTTTAACCCAATTGAACCATATGTCTATGTCAACCAAATTATCTGGATTTATTAAGTTTAAGTTCCAATTATGGCTACCCCCGCCCGACAGGTATATTCCTATCCTGTAAGGAAATCTATTAAGGGTTATCTATCCTCAAGGAAGATCGTGGGCTATTAAGTCTAAGGCTGAAACCTAAAATCCCTATGTCTAGTTCATTTTAGATTTACCACATCAATCTTATTGGTGATCAGACAACAAGAAGCATTAAGCTTAAGACTTAATAAGTAAACCTTTAAATTACCCAACTATAAAATAACCCCTTATAAACCGGTGATATTAGAATTCATCACAACCCCAGATAACTAACACATAACTAGGGCTAGTAACAACTTAAAAGTAAAAGACATAAAGTAAAAATACTGAAAAGTAAAAGACATAAAGTAAAACTGAAAAGTAAAATAAAATAAAATGCTAAGGTAAAAGGAATTACTTTTACTACTACTAATTAGATATCTCCCATAAAATAATATATAAACTTGTGATAATAATACCAACCGACCATATAGGCGGTATCCTGATTAAGTCAAATTAAGTCCAACCAGCCATAAAGGCGGAACCAAAATTAAATTGCCAACCGACCAATCTGGCGGTATCCTTTATTAGTCAGGTTTAAACCAGATTAAAATGAATTACCAACCGACCAATCTGGCGGTATCCTTTTTAAGTCAATATTTTAAATAGTGAATATATTATTTTTAAGGGAGATTAATCTAAATAGTAACAGTAAAAGAATTACCTTTCACCCTAACTGGAGAAGTTACCTCCTCATGGTAAATAGTAAAAACTGTAAAAAGTAAAAAGTAAAAATTAAATTACTATTATTACAAAACGTAATTAAAATTATTTACAAAAACTAAAAATAAAAACTAAAGATTCTAGAGAGAGAAACTCTCTCTTTAGAAAGAATTGAAGAGAGAGGAAGGTGTGTTGAAATCTGAAATCTCGAGCTCAATTTATAGGCGCGAGTAAGGTTCCAGCGTCGCGACGCCAGAGGGTTCAGCGTCGCGACGCTGGGTACAGTGAAACGTGGCCCATTCTCTGCTTGACACGTGGCAAGGCGGCTAAGAGATCAAATCATTTATCTGATGACGTGGCACTGTTCATGACGTTATTGCTTACGTCACACTGATGATGTGGCACTGTTCATGACGTCATTGATGACATCACGCTGACGTGTTGGAGGGCGATTGTCGGCATCGTGAGATCTCGACACGTGGCAGCGGCGCATTTTAGCATCTCCGTTGTGATGGCGACACGTGGCAAGGCGCAAGATAGCATGATCGGCGCATTTTAGCAAGCGGCGCATGTTAGAAAACTTTCTGATTAGTCCACGTGTCCTCGGCGCACGTTAGCAATTCCGGCGCATTCTGGGCGTCGCGACGCGGAAATGACGATTTTGCCCTTTTTGTCCAGTTTTTCCTGTTTTGCTCCAAATCACCTCCAGATTGTCCTGAAACTTTATTTATCTACAAAATAACACAAAACATATCAAAATATTCACAAAACTCAAGAAACTATACAAAATATAAGGTTCAATGAGTGGGAAATAGTGATATAAATACCACTCATCAGTGGTGAATTATTTAAATTAGGTGATTGATTTAATTTAATTTGGTAGGTGATTTTTAAATTTTGGAAATGATTAATTAATTTTGGAATTTGATTTAATTTAATTAGGTTTAATAATTAGATTTAGTTTTAATTAAATTTCAATTTAGTTATTTCATTTGTTTTGATTTAGTTTAATTGGTTTTTAATTAGTTATTAAATTTAATTTCAATTTAATTGGTTTTGATTTAATTGGTTATAATTGGTTTTAATTTAATTTAATTTAGATTTCATTTAATTTGTTTAATTTAATTTAATTAGTTTTAATTTATTTTAGTTTAATTTGTGACATATATTTAAATGTTTCATTATTATTGGATGTGATTTAATGGGCTTGGGCTAAGGTTAAGTTTTAAAACGGAGGTCCAACAAGCGAACCCGAAGCTAAACAAGCGAGTTAAATCCGACCAAATGCTAATTTCCAATTTTACCCTTCCAACGTCCGTTTCCCGCGGCTTTCACAATCAAAGAGGTAGTGTCTCCATACGAGACTCATCATCGGGACTTATATGCAAAAGTCCAGTGCCTACAATCGCCCCCACTTTGATGGGACTTGTGCAGTGTGTGACAATGACAATCCTATCAAAGTACGTGCAATACATTTTCACTTACCTGGGTCGCTAGCTGCCACCTGGTTTGCCCGCTGCTTCGAACCGATTTGATGATGTAGTAGATATGGTGGTGAGGCGCCTCGACCTCTGGGCTTTGTTCCCGAACCACCGAATGTGAACTGTGATGATGATGCAGTGGGCCCTCGACCATGGGACGCATCTCGGAACTGCAACCGACAACGGGGGCACCTCGACCGTGGGCACCTCGACCCAATACCGCTGACAATAGGGTCCTCGCCCTCAATATGATGATGTAGTGGGCACCTCGACCCTGGGACGCATCCCGGAACTACAACCGACAATGGGGGCACCTCGACCCTGGGCACCTCGACCCAATACTGCTGACAATAGGGACCTCGCCCTCAATATGATGATGTAGTGGGCACCTCGACCCTGGGACGCATCCCGGAACTACAACCGACAACGGAGGCACCTCGACCCTAGGACGCATCCCAATACCGCTGACAATAGGGACCTCGCCCTCAAACTGATGATGACGTGGGCCTCGCCCCCAAAACTGATACTGATGTGGGCCTCGCCCCAAAACTGATACTGATGTGGGCCTCGCCCCAGACTAATACTGATGTGGGCCTCGCCCTCAACTGATACTGACGTGGGCCTCGCCTCAGACTGATACTGATATCGGCCTCGCCCTCAAACTGATACTGATATGGGCCTCGCCCCTATGTTGATACTGATATGGGCCTCGCCCCCATGCTGATACTGATGCTAATATGGGCCTCGCCCTCAGAGTGCCATACCCGGCAAGACCGATTCTGAATTAACGTGGGCCTCGTCCTCACAGTGTCATACCCGGCAAGACTGATACTGATAATAATGTGGGCCTCGCCCCCAGATTGCCATACCCGGCAAGACTGATATTGAACCAATGTGGGCCTCCCCTCCAGAATGTCATACCCGGCAGAACTAATACTGAACCAATGTGGGCCTCGCCCCTAGAATGCCATACCCGGCAGAACTAATACTAAACCAATGTGGGCCTCGCCCCCAGAATGCCATACCCGGCAGAACTGATACTGAACTGATTGTAGGGGTATTTAGGGGGTGAATCCGGTAACGCAGCGGAAGCGGCGGAAGATCGTATCTTCCGATTTCAAAACTTTTTCTCGGATTAATTAAATAAACATATTTATTTAACATTCCAATAATCAAATTATGAAATAAAATTCAAATGAATCATATTCAAGTGAATTTACCAAATTACCCTTACTTTAGTATTTTGTCCATTTTAGTCCGAAATTGATCTAATCAATTTTGAATGATTCTAAATCATTTATAAGATGAACTTAGCATGTTCAAAACATCAAAACACCAAAAGCAACCAAATCCCCAAATTTTATCACAAAGGCCGAATGCACCATATAGGGTGCCATTTGTGCACTTTGTCATTTCATGCTTCAAAACACATCAAGATGTAATCCAATCAACATGAAACTTTATATGCATCATATACACATCCAAATACACAACATATATGAAAACCCCCAAATTTGGAATTGGTCATGAACCCTAATTTTTCAATTTCTTCAAATTGGACAAATTAGACCAAATTGGTTAAATCAATTACTTTAATCATCTTTCTTCCATCCAATCAAAGTCTCAACACAATGAAACAACTCAAGATCAAATCTAGGTCATCTAAGAGTGGGTCAACAACTCTAGATTAGCAACAAGGTTTCCAAAACCACAAAAGAACACTTATTACTACAATAGCCATAAGCTTCCTTCATCATACATGCTCTACATTTCATCAAAGTTCACAACCAAATAAACATAAACTATAAAAGAAGAAAGAACATCAAAGCACAACACAAAATGATGCCAAGCATGTTAGAAACAATTTCCATGTTGAAAGCTTTAAAGAAAGACTTACAAAATCCAAGTTTTCAAGCCTTTTCTCCTTTGGCCTTCAAGCTTTTCTCTCAACTTTCTTTTATGTTTATTTTGTGTATATGAACTTCTTAAACCCTAAAAATGAAACAAAACAATATATACCTCCTCCAAATAAGCCTTGGCCGAAATTTGGTGTGGTATATACAAATATCATGATATTTTTATTTCATTTAATTAAAGCTTTGTCAACTTGTTTACTTGAATCATTACAACTTTAATAACCTTTTAACAAGTCAACAAAAGCATCTCAAGAATATAACAATTATATTCTATTAGGGTGTTGGCCGAAATTAATAAAAAATAAAGGAAAAAGATATTTTATTTTTCAAACAATTTTTGAACAAATATCTTAAGAAGTCAAAATCAATTTGACAACCTTTTCCTTTAATGTATAAGTCAACAATTGCAACTTATAATCATTTCTTAACTTTATCATTTGGTGATACATTTATATTTTAATTATATTAATCATTTAACAATTAAATAATTAATTAATTAATTAAATACAAATATATCAAATATATGTATTATATTTACTTTAAATATCTCAAATACATATATTGATGATATATATCAAATACCTTTATTTGACTATTTATTAATGTGTATTTAATAATATCATATATTAAATACAAATACACATTAATTAGGAAATGACGGTTCGGCCCGTTCGCATGTATTTTTCGTTTAACGATTAAACGATTTATAAATAATCATCATTATTCATAAATGTTGCTCTAGTGCTCTACGAGTATGTTTCATTATTGAGACTCTCTAGATTCAGGTATATCCGTCATGAAATCCAATTTCATGTCCATAATCTATCCACCCGTAGATTATGACGATCACGGATAAACTAGCTGAATCATACAGGTCGAGGTCATTGCATACGTATAATCCCTCCATCACAGGTATCCAGATAATCCCAGAGATATAGATGTAAACGTCAAATCTCTATAGGTATTATCTCGTCGACGTATCTATTAGCAATCTCTAAATAACACTCGGAACTTACTTCCGATGTATACTGTGGCCACCGATTTAACAGACTGCTAAATATATATGGACTACCTATGCTCTGTACACAGAACTGACGGATCCTATCTTGACACACACAGGATATCCTGAGGATCGATCCACACCCAACGAACAGGCGGAGGTCTGATCTAAATAGATCGGTGACGTGACTGCCATCTAAGTGTGGAGGATGTCTCATACATCCACAGTGGTGTCTCAAGTCGAAGGACCACTATGCTACTCAACCCGAGAAGATTCTTATTGACGTTGGCGTACCATCCATTAAGAATCTTCGGTGAGCCGTTCAGTGTTTATCCACTATAAACACCTACACGTCTATACGAGTCTCCCTAGACTCATGGTTCATTGGGATAAACCATCGGACCAAGTCTCGATATACGACATGTACTGGTCTCAACGGATTTGACTAACCGACCCGTGTTAGCAAATCTTGACCAGGAACTATGTTTGATAATATACATATAGCAGTGACACTTCCCAATGTCAATTACAAACTAACTTTGTAACTGTGTACTGCATTATATATTATCGGGCCTTTGTCTAATATATACATATCACTAAACCATATTTAGTTTCAATCTAATCGTAATCAGATCGAATATGTATATAAGAACAAGAGGTGCAACCATAAATAAGTTATATTATGGAATAAGGGGATGTTCGTATTCATGAATCAGACATAAATACGGTCCGGATTGGCGCTCTGAGCACCAACCCCAACACTGATGTGGGCCTCGCCCCCCAGAATGCCATACCCGGCAGAACTAATACTAAACCAATGTGGGCCCCGCCCCCAGAATGCCATACCCGGCAGAACTAATACTGAACTGATGTTGGCCTCGCCCCCCAGAATGCCATACCCGGCAAAACTAATATTGTACTGTATGAGATGGTCCATTCCCGAACCGTTACTGTGATGTGGTCTATTCCCGAACTGCGTTCCGTTCTCGGAGTGCTATTCTCCGCTTGTTCATTCCCGAACTGTGTTCTATTCTCGGAGTGCTAATCCCAGCTAGTTCATTCCCGAACTGTATTCCATTCTCGGAGTGCCATTCCCGGCTTGTTCATTCCCGAACCTTGCTCCATTCTTGGATTTCCATTCTTGGCTTGTTCATTCTCGAACTCTGCTCCATTCTCGGATTGCCATTCTTGGCTTGTTCATTCTCGAACTTTGCTCCATTCTCGGATTGCCATTCTTGGCTTGTTCATTCGAACTTTGCTCCATTTCTTGGATTGCCATTCTTGGCTTGTTCATTCTTGAACCCTGCTCCATTCTCGGATTGCCATTCTTAGCTTGTGATGCAATGGGCCTCAACCCTAGGACTCATCCCCAAAACTGATAGTGATGTGGGCCTCGACCCTGGGACTCATCCACAAAACTGATGCTGAAGTGGGCCTCGACCCTAGGATTCCTTCCCGGATTTATTCCAAAACTCTGCTGATATGGGCCTCGACCTTGGGACTCATCCCCAAAACTACTACTCATATGTTGTTGATTCTGGTTAGCTTGTCTTTTCCGCTTTCTCCTTTTCTTCTTTGAAACCTGTGAATACAAAACGAAACAAACAGAAAAAGAATGCAGAATATGTTACATGTATGCATGCATGGATGAATGAATTTCCTATTCTGTTGGGTTAGGTCTTCCACCAGTTCTTCAGGCGATTGCTCAGTCTTCTCTCTGGTTTCATGACTCAATATCTTGTTATGTCTCTGATTCAAGATGTGGGAGACTGGTCGCCCCCAGTCTTGGTTTACCTTTCTGCTCTCCGCTGTTTGTACTTGGTCAAGATGAACCACATGGTGGGGCCTTCCATATCATACTATATCACATGCTACGAAATAGTCCCAATAGTTACACATATTATTGCCCTCAAAGAATGCTCAGTATTGAAACCAGAGAACCTTCAAAACATTCAACGCAACTCAAATCCAAGTCTTTGAATAAATGATCTAAGCCAGACTCAAAGTGTGTGTGCGCAAAGGTTCCTTTGCGGATTCATCCCTAGGTAAGCTAACTCAATGATTTCTTTTCAAAAATTGGGATCGACGGGTCAAACCAACCTAGATGTCTCAATTATGCCTGCAGTTGCTTTTCTGTGCTCAATGTGGTATGGTTTTCTTTCTCTTTTCCTTTGTCTCTCTTTTTTCTCTTTTTTTTTTCATTTTCTTTTTTTTTTCAACACACCTACCCTTTAAGGTAGCATTTCTCCTCATGGTGGTCCTAATACTCGCCCATGGGTAGCTTCACGCTTATCGGTTATAGGCGGTTTATTTCTTTTCTTTAGAGACCTCTTTTTTTTCAACCATACCACACATCATAACACAAGCAAGTCAGGATAGATATCTAAGCAAACAGTCATTCATCGACCCGCAATTTCTTCAACTAGTCACCTTGCCAACTACTCAGGTTTTCACCGCTAAGAACCTATAGTGAAGTGCTTACGAGTCTAGCATAGATCAATGATTCAAAGCATCAGATAAAAGCACATCAAGAGTTTATCGTTTCTAAGATTTCATCCTAAAGCAAACGATTTCATCATCGGACTTATGTCTAACTATTAAGGACTAAACAACCTTTTTTTCTTTTTCACTTTTCTTCTTTTGTTTTTCTTTTTTTGAAGGCCCCCCCAATGGTCTTTCTATCCTTGCCGTAAGGTTTTCTGTTTCTCGATTTCCTTTTCCTCGCTATCCATGTTTGCTAAACTCTTTTTGACAAATCTCTTTTTTTTTTCTCTAACCCAACGAATATCTATGATGGCTTTTAAGACACGGGGTTAACATGATGCGTGTATGCATGAGATGTATGCGATGTATGAGATATAATATGCATGTGGTTATCAAAAGCATAAAGGGGCAGCTTTTATAGGATATACAACTATGGTTCTCATTCGGGTTTATGAGAGTGCGGATAAAGGCTCTCGCTGACGAAGGATTGTCCACAACTAGGACTCCCCACTCAAGCGATCAAGTGAACGCATATTTTTAATACCTTACGGTACGTGCCAACGAGTTATGGTGTGTGACCACTAGAGACACGGTTAACTAAAGCACAAATCACAACGAGTTAAACCCATTTCAACCCACTATAGACACGGTTAACTAAAGCACAAATCATAAAAATCACAATACATTATTTCGAGGCCAATTCTCTATCCCCAGTGGAGTCGCCATACTGTAGGACATAGGAATCGGCGACGCTGTTCTAGACTCGCGGCCTAGTTGGGAGTACGAAATAACATGGAGTCGCCACCCGGTGTGAACCGAGACAAAGGTTTAAGGCCGCACTCACCCCTCGCAAGGGAAGACCTCAAACCGTTGGGTTCGGAATGGTCCCCTACTTATGTCACTTGTGATGATATGATTTGTGCAACAAACTAACCGAATCTACTCAACATATATGCTCAAGGGTAATCTATGTCTAATATGCATTTATCAAAATAACTCATAATCTAAGTTTGCGTGCTTGGAAAGTAAGTCATTAAACGGTAAACACACAATAGCACACAACAAGCATGTTGAACCATTGAACTAAAATAAACAAATAACCATTTAACATAAACATAAACTAAACAAAATATCATGCGTAAAAATAACATAATCATGCTTGAATGATAAATAAATAATCTACTAACTACATCCTGTTCAAATAAAAGTTTGGATGAAACGAAATATGTGTCTCTTAAGTGGTACATGGCGTTGTATCCCAAGTACAAACCGCACTACCGTCCAGTCGGATTCGGCTACGGAATTTACGTCCGGGTTTCCATCCTATATACCACAAAAGGGAACACATATTCCGCTCATCCAACAATCACATCATGCTTCAAACGACTCTCATGCGATAATATTTTAAAATAAACAAAATAAACAAAGGATAAAAAGGTAAAAAGGTGTCCTCAGGTCTAACCTCTTTTGTCGTCTCACGAAAGGGCGTTGCACGTCCGTTGGAAGGGTGAATGATCCGCAACTCTTTTGGTTCACTAACTCAACGTCTTTCCTCGCCGTTTTGCTGCTCGGGCTGCTGTTTTTACTCCGTTTCACTGTTGTTTTACTGCTGCATTTCAGGTCACTATTTTTGTAATTTAGGCTACTGTTTTTGTGTTTTTTTTGGACTGGTTTGGGCTGTTTTTTTAGGTGCAGTTTTGGGTTAATCCGGGGACTGTTTTGGGGAGTTTCAGGGACTATTTTCGGGTTAATTCGGGGACTATTCTGGAGCAGATTCTTGGCAATTTATGCGTGCAGGGAAGGCAGTTTGCGTGGAGTGTGGGCTGATTGAAGTTGAGTGTGCGTTGTAGGCTAGTTGAGTGTGCTGCTGTGGGCGTGGCTTATTGCATGGGCTATTGGCGTGAGGTAGGCAGTGTGTTGAAGAGGGTGAATGTGGCGTATGAGTTGTTTTGTGGCTGGTCAAAGGGGCTGATGGCGTGAAGTTTGGCAATGGGCTTGTTAGTGGGTTGTGGCGTGTTGAAATGAGGGGCATGTGGCGTGATTTGAAGGCTGCGTGAGCTGGGTTTGATGTGTCTCGTGAGGTGTTTGTTATGTGCGTGATAGGGCAGATAGTTTATGGGTGATCGTTCTATGCGTTAGTGGGGCAGATGGCTTAAGTGTTGAAGGCAGTTTGGCTGCTTGGTTTGAAGGTTTGCGCGTGGCTTTTGTTGATGGTGTTTGAGCAGTCTGTTGCTGCGTGTATGATGAGAGAGTGAGGTCTTGGCGTGAGGGTTCTTTGAGAGAGAAGGGGACCAGTGTGAAGAGAGGCGTCTAGGTTTTGGTTTGTTGTTTAGTGGAGACGTGAAGAGAGCTGTGCGTGGTTAGGGCTTTCCTCGTGTCTCAGGCAGAAGGAAGGTCAATGACGTGAATGTTGAGTGATGGCAGTGGAGTATTTGCTTCTGGTTATGGGGGCTGTTTGTCGAGAGAGAATCTGATGATGAGGGGGCTGTTGAGGGTTCTGTTTGTGAGTGAGGATGCCTTGTTTGTGGCAGTTGAGAACTGATTGAAGGATTTGGTTTAGTCGATGAAGATGAATGGAGAGGTGTGGCCGAGAGTGAGGGCTGAGAGAGTTGGAGGGCTATCAGTCGGTTGTGTGGGCTTGAAGGAGATGAAGGTTTGTCTAGGGTTTCATTGTTTTGTTTTTTTATTTTTGGCCGTCCCTCCACTGGTTTTAGGGTTCGTATTATTTTTATAGTCAAAGGCGTGTTGTGCATGGTCTGTTAATGGCTTTTAGGGTTTTGTCATGGATTTTGAAAAGGAAAGAAATCAAGTGTTCATGTGTGTATTTAATTTTAATTATTTAAGGCAAGACATTATGTAATTTAGGTGGTGAATTATTTAAATTAGGTGATTGATTTAATTTAATTTGGTAGGTGATTTTTAAATTTTGGAAATGATTAATTTAATTTTAGAATTTGATTTAATTTAATTAGGTTTAATAATTAGATTTAGTTTTAATTAAATTTCAATTTAGTTATTTAATTTGTTTTGATTTAGTTTAATTGGTTTTTAATTAGTTATTAAATTTAATTTTAATTTAATTGGTTTTGATTTAATTGGTTTTAATTTAATTTAATTTATATTTCATTTAATTTGTTTTAATTTAATTTAATTAGTTTTAATTTATTTTAGTTTAATTTGTGACATATATTTTAAATGTTTTAATTATTATTGGATGTGATTTAATGGGCTTGAGCTAAGGTTAAGTTTTAAAACGGAGGTCCAACAAGCGAACCCGAAGCTAAACAAGCGAGTTAAATCCGACCAAATGCTAATTTCCAACTTTACCCTTCCAACGTCCGTTTCCCGCGGCTTTCACAATCAAAGAGGTAGTGTCTCCATACGAGACTCATCATCGGGACTTATATGTAAAAATGCAGTGCCTACATGACTAAACAACTGAAACTTCTTATCCAAGTTAGTAGTTGTTTTCTTTCTTTCTAAATTACCAAATAAGTAAATTCTCATATTATTTTTACCATTCTCCATATACACAACCAACAAGGTATTAATCAAATCATTGTGCCCACAATATTCATAAGTGTAGTTGAAAAGAGAGTAATATTTTTATCCTAAAGTTATATCAGAATTCACACCTTTTTTAGCAATGGAATATTTTTCTAATTTTTATTATATACAATATCTTCCATCCATGTAGCGAGCTTTTGGTCAGTGACTCCCAAACTAGTTGGCTTTAGGGCACTATGTGTTAAGGTTTCCTTTTTAGGAAAGCGATTTTCTCGTTCTACTGACATATTTCATAAATGAAACATGCAGCATTAGCAAGCATTATCCAAATGGATTTACCGTGGCAACAGGTAAAAGGTTGAATCGTAATCAACACAATGTTGATAACGATACCTTTCTGCTAAAAGCCTAGCTTTATACGTTGGTATATTGCCTTCCATGTATGTCTTCCTTGAAGACTTATAAAGTACCAATAGGCACAATGCTTTGCGGTACAACAACTAGTATCAAAACTTGTTGAAATACATGGAATCCATTTCGGATTCATGACACTTTGCCATGATTAGGGAGTTGATACTTGGTATCACTTCCTCATACGTAGTCAGTTGGTATACCTCAAAAGATTAACATCTTTACGAGGTGAGATCAGAAACCCATACCCTAGGTTGTTTTCTGACTCTCTCCGACATACGTGGTTCTTGTGTATTCGAAGATTATTGGAATAGTTTCATCCTTGATGAACTATTTATGTTCCATTAAGATCGGTGCCAGGAATAGTATTACTCTGATTTTCATCGAGTTTTACTATCCTCCCACTTACCATTGCATATAGGTATTCCTCTTAGGAAAACCGCATGGTGAGCAACAATTATATTGTTCTCTTGTGAGTTGTATAAGTACAATACTTTGGTATCCCTAGGATAACCTACAATTGGCACTTATCCAATTTGGGTTTTAGTTTGGTATCATCCAAACATATGCCTAGCATACCCAAATTTATAGGAATGAGAAACCCGGTTTCTTTCCCGTTCATATCTAATATGATATATGTCAAACAGATTTTTATGGAACCTTATTCAAAATAAGTTCTGCACTGTTAATGCTTATCCGTTGAAGGAAATGGTAGCTCAGAGCGACTCATGATTAACCTTATCATGTCCAACAAAATTCGGTTACTCAGTTCGGACACACCGTCAAATTGACGTGTTCCGAGAGGAGTCCTCATTGAAAGAATACTTTACTCTTTCAAGTATAATAGAAACTTATTGCTTAAGTATTTTCCATTACGGTCTTACCTTGACGGTTTAATACTTTATCCGATCTGTTTGTCTATTTCGCGTCGAAACTTAAAAGTTTCCGATTTGTGTTTCTAAAGAAACATATAACCATAACGTGATGCCACATCCGTAAAGGTCATGAAATATTCATATCCACATCTAGCCTAGCTAGACATGGGCCCACTTGCTTCACTATGAACTAGGGCTAACAGATTGGTGGCATTTGCACTTTTACCAAGTAAAGGTGTTTTAGGCACATTGCCCAATTAACTAGATTCGTAGACTTTATTTGACTAGAATCAAATCAGTTCGAGTACCCACTCTTCAAAAGTGTGGATATACGATTCTTGTTTTAGTTGTGTCCCAGAAAACAATGCCACAATTGGTTTCTTCTGATCAAATCAGTTTGAGCTATTGTTTGTCTTGTTTTACATTTGAGATTTATTTATATTCATAATATAAATTCTGTTATTCACATCTAATGTGTTTATCTCGATATCATCTTTATATAATAAAACATATTAGTGTTCTAGAATATAAAGGTTCACCCGCAGCGGGTTAAACACTGATATAGAGATAATGTATCTAGTCAAACTAGTTACATTATAACAGTTTCCTAATTTAAGTACACACCCGAAGGTAGTTCCTAAATTTAGGTATCTACGGTTAAAACAGCGACTTTCGTCTCATTTCCAATTCGCAGATTAATCTCTATTGAAGTCAGTATCCTGTTCATAACAGATTCTGAACATCAATACATATATTTTATGTACCACACTAAGTATTTAAAATCTAATTTCAATATTAGTAGTGAACATAATCTTGACAAAAATATTTGAAGTCAGAGCCTTGCTCGTCATCAATTCCTTCATGTCTGCTTTGTCCAAATGACAGTCACGCTACTGCGATCCCGTTTGCCACATTTAGGCAGACATTTTGGGATATGTCCTTTTTCTTCCTAGAAGAATATAATGATTTTGCCTTTGCCCTTTTCAACACTCCAGAAGCCTTTGGCCAAGCCTCGGGTTTCTAGAATATCGAAGTAAGGTGCGCCTTGCGCTACTTGCCTTATTGCAAAGTTTGATTTTGTCTCCTTGAGAATAGCCATTAACTCTCCAAGAGTTATTTTTTACAATTTAGTACTACTAAGATCTAAGTATAGATCTATGAAGATCCTTCAATTTCATTATCATACTTTAAGGATCTAATCCTTAGTTCTGATTCAGAAATTAAGGAGTCTACTTGGACAAGCTCAATGGATTAAACACTAAAGTTATCATTACATAAATCTTCCAAAGATTATGCTCTATTATTTGCTTAACTCCGGGCTTAGGCATAATATGTTATTTTATCAAATAAAGTAACTTATTATTTTCCAGGACCATCCTGAAATTAATTCCCAATTTGAAAATTAAACCATTTAAATACATTTTCCCTAGGATTATGTTTTAAATGTCAATCTTTCAATTTTATCTTGATTTTAATAGTCCAACTATTTAATCAACGATTTCGGTACTATTTATTATAATGATTACTATAGTCCAACTATTTAATCAACTATAATTTAATAGATTAAAATCAATTATATTGAGTACTATAATCCAATTATAAAATCAACTATAAATGAATAGTTTGAATATAGTCCAACTATTAATTAAAACAACGTTTAATTATTAGTCCAACTAACATTTAATTTATTTGACGAATGATATTTGTGTTGAGCGCGTATGGCAAGTAATTAAACGAATATTGCAAATTCAATTCTTGCCTCCCACTATTTTTCGGCGAGCCTCTAACCCTCTGTCGAGTACTCGGGAAACAGTGTTTCCTAGCGGGCTAGGATCTCGTTAAATATCACACAATCTTGACTTTGGCCAACAATTGTATGATAATTAACTAGGTAGATCTCTAAGATCAATTGGATCCAATCTAATTCCTAGATCCAGTAGGGGGACTTCCAAGTCCGAAACATATATCTTATATATGCCAATACATCCAATGTATTACCTAACCTTTTTCCTTTGAATCAACTAAGCCTTGGATTTGGCACAACAAACTTAGTGATCCCAGTTAAGCGCGACCCATTGACCATGGAAAGCTTCGTAATCAATGTCGATGGACAAGAAGTGGTCTTGACTTTGGCCAACAAACCACAACTTGGACAAGACACTGATATGGAACAAAGCTCTCGTGATTCAAACACATCTTCGACGGACAAAGGCCTTGACTTTGGCCAACAAGCCAATGCCAGTCTCGGATCTTGAATGAGAATCACTCAATGGAAGGAAAAACGCTTAATATTGATTGAGGGTTTTTCGAGTGCAAATTGGCAATTCTAAATACATAATAAAGCGCGTATAATAAAATAATAATGATATGCGGATGGATACTTTACACATTGATCCTAGATCAAATCTCTCACTTTCTCTCTCCCGCTAGCACATGTATTACTTCTACCCGTTACACTACACTTCTAAAGAAACCTCATTTACATTGAGGGGAATATGTGAGAAGAGAATACAAAGAATAAGGAGGTGATAAGGCTGGACACGCTGGTCCAATTAATAAATCAAATTTATTACAACAATTTCTAAAATTGCCCCACCCATCTAATATCCATCTGATATACATTATTCATGCATCGCAACCATGTATTCACACAAGCATGTTATCAATCAATCTAATCAAATTAATTAATCTGATAATTAGTGACCATCCAATGTTCAAACAACGATTTGATTTTGCTCGAGTCAAACTCGTTTTGCGAATAAGTACTTAAAGTATGAATTCTCGAATTAAATTAAACTACATAGTTAAATCCAATTCAATTTATATTTAATACTAATTCGCTATTTAATTCCAAATTAAATACTACACTTTATTAATGAACCTATACGACTTAAATTCCAAATTAATCGTTACGGGTCTCAAAGCCCGATTAACGTCCAACGTTAATTTAATTAAAGTCCAATGGGCTTTTAATTAATTTCTTAAGTGTAGGCATTGCATTTTTGCATGTGAAACCCGATGATGAGTCTCATTTGGAGGCACTATCTTTTAAGTCGCGGAAGCCGCATGAAACAGACGTTGGAAGGGAAGAGTCAAGAATTGACGTTTTGTTGGATTTAGTTCACGTGTTTAGCTTCGGGTTCGCTTGTTGGACCTCCGTTTTAAATTATGCTCGGCCCAAAAAAAACCCGCAAACCTTTTAATCTTGGCCCAAACCCACTCATTTAGCCAACACAACACGTAGCCCACCAAGAGAGGCCCACACGCCCATAGCCCCTAAAATACACACAAATTAAATCAAATATTAATTAAATTAAATATTAACTAAATAAAATATTAATTAATTGATATATCAAATTAAATAAGACATAAAATATAATTATACCAAATTAAAATATTGTAACTTCCTAATCCAAAATATTATATACTAAATTAAAGAAATATTATGCCTAATTAAAATCAATCATAACCAATTAAAATATTGTATTCCTAAACCAAGCAAATCAAATATTTAACCTTCCTAATTCACCAAAATTTGTCTCCCCTCAATCCATTGATTTCCTTATCCAACACCAAATCAAATCCTCTCTTTAATGCCAAAATCCCTTCCTTGTGAGACAAGGAGAAGCCCCAGCCCTTCTCTATATAAACAACCCCTAACCAAGACATGCACTCCCTTCACAATACACAACTCACACGCAAATCACAGCAAGGAATCCTTGACATTACACGCAAATCACAAGAAAAATAGCAAACATTTCTCTTCATCTCCTCCCTCCATAGCCGAAAACATCACCCTCCTCAACCCCTCCATTGCCAAAAATATTACAGCCCTTACAACCATCAAAACAGCCCATAATCACCACTGAAAAGCAGCGCCATACAACCCCCAAACATCACCGAAAATTCCCCCAAAAATAGCAGCTGCATCACCAAAATTTACACCAAAAACTGCATTGTTTCACACGCCCAAACTGCACTGTTTTACACGCCCAAACAGTAGCAAAAACACCTTAAAACACGCCCCTAAATCACCTAAACCAGTAACAAAAAAACTTCACTTTTAATCCTTAAGATAATCACAAAAAACTGCACCTAAAACCCCTAAAAACACAAAAAACAGTAGCTTTGAAGACCTGAAACAGTAAGCAGAAAATACAGAGGAAACAGCAGCAAAACAAAGGTCAAATAGCAAGCAAAACAACAAAATAGTGAGCTAAGACGCTAAACCAGTGAACCGCAGAAGTTGAGGAGCTTTAACCCTTCCGATCTCCGTGAAACACAAGTCCGAAAGTCGGCAAAAAATGTTAGACCTGAGGGTATTTTTCACACTCGTTTTCAGTTTTATTTTTATTATTTATTGAGTACTGTTCGCATGATTATTATGTTAAAATGCATGTTGTGGCCCTTGAGTAGATAAATATGCATGTATTACAAAATATTGTATGTTGTGGCCTTGGAATAAAATGAAAGATGTGTCAACTCTCGCGGTATATCGGATGGAAACTCAGACATAAATTTCATAGTCGATTCCGAATGGACGGTAGTATGATCCGTACTCGGGATACAACTCCACGTACCGCTTGAGTAAACGGCACATTC
Organism: Zanthoxylum bungeanum; assembly: GCA_019454045.1. Lineage (NCBI taxonomy): Eukaryota > Viridiplantae > Streptophyta > Magnoliopsida > Sapindales > Rutaceae > Zanthoxylum > Zanthoxylum bungeanum. The sequence continues at coordinate 8,630 of SKCR01016358.1, read as the reverse complement.
TTTTGTTTTATGTTGCTTTGATTTATTTATTATTCGTCATTTAAATTCCGCATGTTATTTGTTTATATAATGATGTGATCGAGCGCATGGGCTTAGTAAGTTGGATTAAAGGTCCCCTATTCTGAGGGGTTAAAATCCTTTACCGTGATATTTTGCCGTGCCGATTAATGTATATTCGGTTGAACGTAAGATGTGTTCAATCGGGTATACGAAGTCCAATATTATTGTCTTTTTTTTATATGCATGATGTGATCGAGGGCATGGGCTTAGTAAGTTGGATTAAAGGTCCCCTATTCTAAGGGGTTAAAATCCTTTACCACGATGTTTTGCCGTGCCGATTAATGTATATTCGGTTGAACGTAAGATGTGTTCAATCGGGTATACGAAATCCGATATTATTGTCTTTTGTTTATATGCATGATGTGATCGAGCGCATGGGCTTAGTAAGTTGGATTAAAGGTCCCCTATTCTGAGGGGTTAAAATCCTTTATCGCGATGCTTTGCCACGCCGATTAATGTATATTCAGTTGAACGTAAGATGTGTTCAATCGGGTATACGAAATCCGATATTATTGTCTTTTGTTTATATGTATGATGTGATCGAGCGCATGGGCTTAGTAAGTTGGATTAAAGGTCCCCTATTCTGAGGGGTTAAAATCCTTTATCGCAATGCTTTGCCACGCCGATTAATGTATATTCGGTTGAACGTAAGATGTGTTCAATCGGGTATACGAAATCCGATATTATTGTCTTTTGTTTATATGCATGATGTGATTGAGCGCATGGGCTTATTAAGTTGGATTAAAGGTCCCCTATTCTGAGGGGTTAAAATCCTTTACCACGATGCTTTACCGCGCCGATTAATGTATATTCGGTTGAACGTAAGATGTGTTCAATCGAGTATACGAAGTCCAATATTATTGTCTTTATCTTTGTACGCATTGTAATGAAAAGCGCATGGGCTTATTGTGTTGGACTAAAAGGTTCTCCATTTAGGGAAAGAAAAGCCTAAAAGGCTACCTCTATTATCATTGGTGCACCCATATTATTAGCCCTTGCACTTTCCTTTGTTCACGCAAAAAACCCAAGATACATGCACGCCCAGCCTCACCACACACATACCCCCCTCAGCCAATTCACGCAAGTCAGCCACTCTCACGTACTCCCAGGCACATTCTCACGTACAACCCCATTGCCTCACACTCACACGTAACCTGTCCTTCAACTCCTCGTTAAAAGCCATTTCACCACGTCACCCTAAACAGCCCACCACAAGCACTAACACGCTAAAGCCCTTCACGCCTTACGCACCATAAGCCCTCGCCAATCTGCCCTCATCAATCATACAAACCTACGACCGAATTGCACACACAGCCCACATAACTGCCCACTCCACAACACGTCCCCTGGCCTTTAGCCACATAACCCAACCTTCACGTAAAAGCCACAAACACTCAAAACAGCGGCCCCCTTTGACGCATCAGACACCTCTAAAACAGCCTCAAACTAAATCACAATACCACCAAAAAAGACCCATGCATGTGTTCGTGTCAATTCTAGAGATCCTTTCTGCATCACATCACGACATGCCTATCTTAGCATATAGTTGTCTCTTTTTATCTTATGCATTTGTATTACCTTTTGAGTTATCTATTTCTATTACGCACTTAAGCGTCTTTCCCTAATATACATGCTTGTATGAATGTTATTTGTTTGCGCTTCTGTTCCTGCCAATGTGAAATTGTATGCTTTCCGTATGTCAATTTATCTTTATGCATGAATTCGGACATAGATTGTATGCAAATAGGTTGTATGCAAAATATGAAAATGTGTTATATGTAAACTTAGATATGAGCTTTGTACCTATGCATGCAAACTTAAGAGTAAACTATCCTTGGAAATATGTTGCTTAGGCTTGGTAAGATTATTGCACAAATCATTTTATTACAAGTGGCATAAGTAAGGGACCATTCCGAACCCAACGGTTTGAGGTCTTCCCTTGCGAGGGGTGAGTGCGGCCTTAAATCTTTGTCCCGGTTCACACCAGGTGGCGACTCTATTATTCTCTAGTTTAGTCCCCAGCGGGCTACTCCGTACTCCCAATCGGGCCGCGAGCCCGGGACAACATGCGTCACCCAGTTTGTGTTCCCACATTAAGGCGTGGACTTTTGGTCAACTCGGGTCAAACCCAATAACCAAAGTCCAATCCGGGAGTTACCCCATAAGCCTAGAAATCAATTTTGGCCCATTAGGCCCAATTAAACTTTAAAGGTCCATTAGTCGGATTTGGGCTTTATGGATGCAGTTTTGGGCCCAATTGGATCCAACCATTTTAGCCTAAACCCAACTTGGTACAACCAAGCTCAATAAGCCCAATAACAACATTCAAAGTCCAATTTCCAAAATTAAGCCCAATTTAATTAAACCATAAAAATCCAATTTCATAATTTAATTAAACAAAGTGCATAGCATAACTAATTACCCAAATCAATATTTCCAAAACACCAAATTAGCCCAATTAATCATGCTTATTTTCATCATCACATGTGCAACACATTTTGATTAAAATCAAACCCAATTACATGCTTCTCATGTCTCGGCCAAGGAGGATTTTCATGTCCAATTTTAAATCCAACCAATTGAATCCAAATCAACATTAAATCAACATCCTAAATTGTTTTCAAGTCATCCAATGAATCAAAAAACAAAAATCCAAGACATTTAGGGCTACTCTATTTTCGGCCAAGGCTCAAAAATTGGGGAAATTTGTTCCAAACACAATTTCATCAAATTGATCCAATCAATCATCAATTAAAACACATTTAAGCATACTAATTCATCCAATTTCATTATACATGCTCAAAATAAATTTTACCCAAATTTTAACCCTAAGTCATATTTCATGCTCAACCCTAGGTCCCAAGATCATTAAACAAGCATGAAATAAGTGCGAATACAAATCAACGAAGTTACGGAATACTCACATCGATCGGTTGAGCGACGCGGGAGGCAACAAAAATCATTTTCTGCCTCCATGGACTGCTCGGCAGTGGCTGATTTCCTCCTCCAAGAATTCGGCCATTGATGTCCTCAAACAAGCTCCAGGCTTCGTCAAATGATTCCCGGCTCATGGGTGGACTTTATAACCTTCGCATGTCTCTCGGAGTGCTAGCTCTTGTGATTTTTGCCATAAAAATCACCACACTTGCTTCCCATTTTCTTCTTGACTCACGGCAGTTCACTACCAAAACCAGAAGAAAAATGCCCTCCATGGGCGTGAGAGAGAGAAGTTAGGAAGAGAGGAGAGTGTGTGGTTGTTGGCTATTTTGTGTATCAAATACACAAATCAATTTCCAAAATTAATTAATTGATTTTTCTCTTTCCAAAAGTCAAGTCATTAAAGCCAACCACCAACATCAATCAATCAATCCATCAATCAATCAAATCAAGTGACAAATTGTCACATCACTCAAAACGACTAATGATTTGACGCTTGATGCGACTAACGATTTGATGCTTGATTTGACTTGCGTGCCGCACTCGAATTCGAAATGCGAATGCGCTCGCAAACAATCCCGGGCTCGGGTTCGCTAATTCCAAATTAACGAATTTTCCGTTGCGACGTAATTAAATGATTACGCCTAGCGAAATCACTATTCACGTCGCTAACGAATTAATTCTAAATTAATTCGTTCGCCCGAATTAAAATCTAATTTTAATTCCGCGTCGAAATCCAATTTCGTTTAATATATCGAATATATTAATTTAACCGATTAATTCCAAATTAATCGTTATCTCTCTTTAATGGATATAAAATATCTTCGCAATTAATCCCAGATTAATTTTCTCTCACTTCTAATTAATCCCAGATTAATTTAGAGTGCGAGTCATACGTCATCGGTGAATCTTTGGGAAGCGACCCATGAGATCCCCGGATATGTTGGCAGTAAATTCGGTCGTCGGACTATCCGAACAATTAAGTACCTAGTACTACGTTTGTATCGATTTACAAGACAAGGTTGCCTTCTAGCAAAGCGCCATGCCTACCCAATTCTCCAGAAATATCCTTACAGGAATAAAGGATCTATATCAGGCGTAGTATACGTAGTATTGCATATGTCGATCCAGTATCAGATGATCACGTGCTAGGCCTGGGGCTGTAATTGTGTCTGCCCCGTACGAAGCACATGTCGGATGTCTGATAACTAGTCTCTATAATCGGATAAACATGACCTTGTCATTTTATCCCGATTACTGCAATACTTAAGAGAACCAGTACCGTATCCTACGCGACCATCATCTCCATATGACTAGAGTGACACTTCCGTCTTGACATCACACCCAACACACTACGATTCTCAGTATACCCAGCATAGGCGTACACTGAACCTGTTCAAGCCCTGGACGACCGCAACCAAAGTATATTGATTGTCGCAAGTATTATCGGTGCAAGTCTCAAGTTAAGACCAAATACACCTACCCTGATTTCGGACTTCCATAGACACATAGTCATACTAACAATGGAATTCCGATGGGGTCTATCCAGAGCGAAGGTGTTTCTCGTACCATCGGTAAAACACAACCTCCTATTACACTTGCATGCGTATCCTATACCCAAATATATGAGAACTATGCCATTATGCCCTCACAACGCGCACAAGAGTAATACTAGTCTTTTACATATTTATCGATGTCCAATCTCGATAATACTCTGACTAGGGATATTCTTGGATTGATACTGTCTCACATCATTCTCAATCTAGGAACAAATCATAGGGACCTCCTTTCATTTATATCTTGGTGATCTAATCACAAATGATAAGAGTGCAATCTCCTTTGTCACATAGTTAATTTGTACAACAACACCATAATCTGTACAAATAGTGACGCTATGGGTCATAATTGTCCAATATGAGATTAGGTCATGTAGGCATAAAACGTCTAACCAAACTAGTTAAGGATGGTGTGATATCGGATCGAACCATAGAACCTTTACCAGTTTGTGAATATTGTTTTCAAGGTAAGATGACCAAATCCTCATTTAGTGGTGTTGGACACCGTGCTAATGATTTATTGGAACTTGTGCATTCCGATGTATGTGGTCCTATAAATCATGCTGCCATGGGTGGGTTTCAATACTTGTAACTTTTATTGATGATTTGTCTCGATATGGTTATTTGTTTCTTATGAAACACAAATCGGAAGCTTTTGAAAAGTTCGAAGAATACCGATTTGAAGTACAGAAACAAACCGGAAAACTCTTGAAATGCCTTCGATCAAATCGGGGCGGTGAGTACATGAGCAATGCGTTTGTGAGTTATTTAAAAGTGAATGAGATTCTCGCTCAATATGCTCCTCCAGGCACTCCTCAACACAATGGTATTTCAGAGAGGAGGAATCAAACTTTATTAGATATGGTTCGATCAATGATAAGTTTCACTGATATACCAACATACTTGTGGGGCCATGCTCTAGACACTGCCGCTCATCTTCTGAGCAAAGTTCCATTGAAAGTCGTTCAGACATACATGATCACATTATGTTTTCAAGTTTACAGTTCAATTTATGCATGTTTACAATTTACATGTGATGCCCTGATTCCATATTTATAAGTCATGTCAGGTTTTCATGTTTACATGCTACACGATGTTTTCATACTTATAAGATATACATAATTTTCAGTTTACAGTTCACATCGTGTTTTCAGCTCGTGTTATGTTTTTACGTTATCGCCTCATGTCATGTTTTCTCATTTTTCAGTTCATATCATATTTTATTGTTTACAGTCAATGTCACGTTTTCATGTTTATAATTCACGTCGAGCTCTCATGTTTACGAAACACGCCATATTTTCATGTTCACAAGTTACGTCAAGATATCAAAATGTTTATAAATCATGCCATGTTTTCATGTCACGATTTCAGCGGTGTTTTCTAGTTTTAATTCACGCTATGAAATCAGTTTCAGACAACACCATGTTTTCAATTTATAATTTAGCCATTTTTTTCAGCCTACAATATAACCATAACTTTCATGTTTACAGTTCACGCATGTTTTCTAGTTTACCGTTCACGCCACGCTATCAGATCATATTTTCATGTTGGAGTTCACATCATATTTTCAGGTCATGGATTCTGTAGGGGTTTTAGGGGCTAAATCCGGTAATGCAGCGGAAACGGTGGAAAACGAAATTTTCCGATTTCAAAACTTTTTCTCGAATTAATTAAATAAATATATTTATTTAATTATCCAATAATCAAATTATGAAATAAAATTCAAATAAATCATATTTAATTGAATTTACCGAATTGCCCTTACACTTGGTATTTTGTCCATTTGAATTTCAATTTCATTTGAATTTCATTAATCAACTTGATAAAATATCTTAATAACACTTTATAGATATTTATATTAAGTCAAAAAATGCAACTAAGAAAAATATAACTCTAATATTTTATAAGTGTTGGCCGAATTTATCAAGAAATAAAGGAAAAAAATATTTTCATTTTTCAAACAATTTGAACAAATATCTTAAGAAGTCAAAATCAATTTGACAACCATTTCCTTTAATGTATAAGTCAACAATTGCAACTTATAATCACTTCCTAACTTTATCATTTGGTGATATATTTATATTTTAATTATATTAATCATTTAACAATTAAATAATTAATTAAATACAAATATATCAAATATATGTATTATATTTGCTTTAAATATCTCAAATACATATATTAATGATATATGTCAAATACCTTTATTTGACTATTTATTAATGTGTATTTAATAATATCATATATTAAATACAAATACACATTAATTAGCAAATGACGGTTCGGCCCGTTCGCATGTATTTTTGGTTTAACGATTAAACGATTTATAAATAATCATCATTATTCATAAATGTTGCTCTAGTGCTCTACGAGTATGTTTCATTATTGAGACTCTCTAGATTCAGGTATATCCGTCACAAAATTCAATTCGTGTCCATAATCTATCCACCCGTAGATTATGACGATCACGGATAATCTCGCTGAATCATACAGGTGAGGTCATTGCATACATATAATCCCACCATCACAGGTATCCAGATAATCCCAGAGATATAGATGTAAACGTCAAATCTCTATAGGTATTATCTCATCGACGTATCTATTAGCAATCTCTAAATAACACTCGGAACTTACTTCTGAAGTATACTGTGGCCACAGATTTAACAGACTGCTAATTATATATGGACTACCTATGCTCTGTACACAGAACTGACGGATCCTATCTTGACACACATAGGATAGCCTGAGGATCGATCCACACCCAACGAACAGGCGGAGGTCTGATCTAAATAAATCGGTGACGTGACTGCCATCTAAGTGTGGAGGATGTCTCATACATCCACAGTGGTATCTCAAGTCGAAGGACCACTATGCTACTCAACACGAGAAGATTCTTATTGACGTTGGTGTACCATCCATTAAGAATCTTCGGTGAGCCGTTCAGTGTTTATACACTATAAACACCTACACGTCTATACGAGTCTCTCCAGACTCATGGTTCATTGGGATAAACCATCGGACCAAGTCTCGATATACGACATGTACTGGTCTCAACGGATTTGACTAACCGACCCGTCTTAGCAAATCTTGACCATGAACTATATTTGATAATATATATATAACAGTGACACTTCCCAATGTCAATTACAAACTCCCTTTGTAACTGTGTACTGTATTATATACTATCGGGCCTTTGTCTAATATATACATATCACTAAACCACATTCAGTTTCAATCTAATAGTAATTAGATCGAATACGTATATAAGAACAAGAGGTGCAACCATAAATAAGTAATATTATGGAATAAGGGGATGTTCGTATTCATGAATCATACATAAATACGGTCCGGATTGGCGCTCTGAGCACCAACCCCAACAATTTCTCCCACTTGCTCTAGTGCCAATCCACGGTATCATATACACGTCTCAATGTGTATCATATGCACATGGCCCTCAAAAGCTCACCAGTACTTAGGAGGCAAGAAACAAGTCCGCTATGATTATTGAGTTTGTCAAACAAACTCCATCGTTTTCCATAGTCACCATCATTCATATTTTGTAGAATCTAAATTATACATTAATATGACTCTGATGATACATCAGTATTGTGCTACAGCTACTGAGTTGTCCAAGTATTTAAGGATCAAATCCAAAATACTATTAAGACAACCGCAAGCACAATAACAATTCAAAACTTCTATTTTATAAGGTCACTATGCAACTTCATAAGTCAATACTTATAAGTTGCATTTAATTCCACTCAGTTAGTAGAATCCTTCGTGACACTCCCACTGCATCTTTTGTGACTCTTTATGACGTAGACTGTCTAACGTCATAATTAGTCTCAAAACTAATATGACCATAATGGTTGCAGAATATATTCTCCATGAATTAGAAACTCGTTCTTAATATCTCAAAGATCACAAAGAACGTGTTTCAAGATCCATCATATGGTCTATAGGATGTCAAAATAACTCGTAACAATTACGATTAAATCGACATCGTTGATCGCACATATAAAGTATTCCTTATGTCATCATCAAATGATACATAACATTGATTAGACATTCTAATCA